>JANIPN010269616.1:0-13830 GCA_027478595.1 Erythroxylum anguifugum | reverse complement strand
TATCGCCATTCCGTCGATGCGCAAAGAGATTATATAAGTACAAAACACTCTTATCTTACACACCGTAGCCTGGTCAGCGAAGCTCAAATACCTGTCGCTGAAGGTTTCCGAGCCGCATGGCCTCTCCGTCCATCATCCCATGCAGGTAGCACTCACCGACAATCTCGTAGTAGGAAGTCTGGTCGGACTCGGCGCCCCGTCGGTCCCGATACCACTGTTTTAGTCTCGCAATATAGTCATCGTTTTTGCGACTGCTCTCATGATCGGACCGCGGCGGTGCTGGCCATGCATACTTTTGCCGAGGGGTCGAACTACCACTGACATGGCTATTGCCGGCCACAGGGTTAAGGGAGTCGCCATGATCTTTTTCGGGGGGAAGCGGAGGAGGCATTGATGAACTCGCTTCCGGAGGATCTTTGGGGCCCGGAGACTCATTGCGATTAGGAGCTCCATTCATCTCAGTGGACTTGTGTTTTTTCTCGAGCTCGTCTGCGATCTTCCGAATCACCACTCGAATCTCTCGTTGCCGTTGCACCCTCTGAGCCCGGGCGTCGAAGTCGCGTTGAAATGCTGCTGGGTTACTCCGCTTCCATTCTTTGTGCCGCTTGAAGTTGGTACAGATGCGCTCATACATCTGTTCCAAGTAGTATTTGACATCTCGCTCAATAAACTTCTCAACTTCTGCCAGGGGTTTGACCATCTTTCTGAGTACGACAGGAACGCTACAACCATAGAAGATGCAGATCAGGTCTTGCTCCTTACAATCTATAGGCACCAAGCCCAACCGGCCACCCTGTGTTTTAATTAGTGACCGGTTCCATACGACAGACTCCACACGACGACAGAACTCGACGGTGATTCGTGAACGTTCATTGTTAATCAAGTCCGTAGTGTTGAAGGATCCCCCGTAAAAGCTTCGCTTGAAAGACTCCTTGCAGGCGAGGGCATAGTGGTGCGGCGGATTACCACCATTGTGGCCTCGGTTGGCTACCAGCGTGCGCCAAAATTTATCTGGAGGGTCTCCTTCCGGACAATCGGTCCAGTCTCCAAGGTCAACCCAAGATTCTGGAATATTGCCGTTTTGCGATTCAGGTAATTTGTCGGATACCCTGTCCAAGCAAAAGCCGTGCACATGTAAACTATATTGGTTTGTATCTTCGTCTTTTCGAAATGCGAGATGGCGACGATCAAGCTTTGCTCCGCCAGCTGCACTGTACTTCTTCTGAGCCTCCTCTTGATCTGGCAATGGCGGCCCTACTAGTGTATCGGCATTCTTCCGCCGTAGGTTCTTTGTATCTCTGCCGGGCTGGTTGGTGAAGCCGTACGGCATCCGCTCCGCTGGGCACGCCCATGATGGTAGAACACTTAAGTTTGTGTCATCATCATTTCGCATCCTCGGCTGGCTTGAGGTTGCGTGGTTACCGGGGGGCCGTTGTCTAAACCGGGTCTTCCGCCTCTGATGCCATGGGTCACGACCCGGCGCCCAGGGACGGAAGAGGATATCGAGTGCACGTGTCTGGTCCGAATGATCAACACAGAATGCGATAAAGTCCTTGCAAGTTTCGATGAATGATTGGTTGTAATTCAGTGTGAAGCCTTTTCGAGCCTGATAGCCTTGTAGCACGACTTGCACGTCCTGTCCTACATTGCTGCTTTCATCGTCGCTGCGAGTTGGAGTCGCATCACTTGCGATTGCAAGTAAGGCAAAAACTGCGTCATGCTGTTTGCTTACACCAAAGCCTGCCAGTGTTGTAACAAGCTGCTCGAGAGTAAGAAGTGGTCGGGAAGCGGGTATTCGTGGCGACGGGCCATCCATCTCGAGGTCCTCCACTATGGTTGTGTCTTCATTCTCGGCAGTCATAGGTCTGTAAGTGTAGAACAGCTTACTGAGAATTTTCACCAATAAGCTAGCGTTAAGGTCCGAGACGTTATCGAACCATCCGGAGACATGGTGGAACTTCGGATCGCTTCGAACTCCAGATGAGAGCTTATGTGTAGCGGTTTCCGACTGCGAAAAGAGCTCCACTGCTATAGCAATCTGTGTCCAAGGTATAGTCTCATTGCCACAATATACGATCGCCGAACGAGCTAATGCGATCTCTTGCACCACCCATCGACGAGAAAACCATTCGCGGCGCATGAAATTAAATAGTGCATCCCAACTCTTTCGGTGCTCTTCCTTGTCCATTAGCTCATCGAAGTGCTGAAGGTTGATAAGGTGGTTGCGAATAAACGGAAGCGCGAGGCGACTGTCTTCTCCAGCTAGTCCTAGCCAGACGCAGACGTTCCTCGCTTGCTGGTAGATAATGGCCATCTGGCGCACTTGCTGTGTTTTCTCTACTAGATCATTTTGATCAATACAAATTCGATCGATCCAGAGAAAGCGGGAGCGGTTCCTGTATCGGAATGCTTTGAGCGCCTCAGCAAGTGTTTCAGGTATATTCTTGGTGTAATCCACATCCTCGTGTCTGATGACAATGGATTCTTCTTTAGAAACCTCAGCCGGCCAACACCACGAAACTGCCTCATAATTTTGGCGTGCTCGATCTTTGTTATCTGTTATGCTGAGTTGCCCGTCAGATTGATCCGAACCCCGTCTTCTTTGATATTGTACGTCGGTTGATACGGAAGACTCCAAGACATTTGTTTCCACCATATGGCATACGACACTGGCTTTCGCATCCCGGCTGCTCTGGAGAACGAGCACGCGTATATGGCCTGGCTTTTTTCGCAACTTCACATATTGATACGGTTTCAGTGGTTCATCATCGTCGGAGTTCGGCATTTTGTTGAGTTCTGTCTATTGGCGGTCCAGCTGTGCACTGAAATGTTCGGAAGAAGGAGGATGCTCAGGCGTTACGTTACTTAAGCGGGATGCAGGCATGGTCGTACTTATAGGGGGGGGCCTTATAGTGAACTGCAGCTGCAGGGTGACTCGAAGGTCCGGCCGAACTCCCCTGTTGCGATGGCCCGCGATCGGCAGGCGATCTTATGGAGTCATTCTGGATTCGGCTGCCATCCACAACCTCCGCGAGACGCCAGTGCTTGGCTGACTCCACCTTCCGGGCTGAGGGGTGGGATCCTGCCGAGAGTCAGCCCAAGAGTGCCCTCCCTCCGGGACTGCATGGAGCTATTCCACATCTCTCGGCTTGTTCGCATCCTCTTCATTGGACTCGTCCACCCTAATCGTCCCAAGTGGCTGTCGTGTCGAGCCGCACAAGCCTTTCTCCCTGCATGCCAAGGCAGTGTCACATGTGCACGTACGTCTTGATACTAACAGCTGGTAGGTGAGTAACACCGGTGCCGTCGACTTGGCTTTATTCCTTCGCCCCGCAGATGTTTTCACTCTGGACGAATCCAGCCAAGGCGTCGTTCCGTACAGGGATGTGGCAACAGCTACAGCGGGCGAATGAACAAGTCGCGTAAGCCTCTCACCTGCAGCCACCAGACAGCGGGGGCGGGCGCAGGGGCGGGGCGGGGGCGCTTACTTACTTTCCCCTACATGACATGATGTGTGCTTTGCCGCGAGGAGTTCGTCACCGCACGGCAGTTTGTGCAACACGACAACAGATGGGCCATATGTTCACCGAGATACGAGGTATGGCGCGCTAGAGAGCGCCAGGCCCCGGTGATGACCGCGTCTGTAAACCACGCACCGGCGCTCCTCCACACCACCCCAATCTCCTACGCAGGTTGGAGAACACCCACCCTTACAGATGCTGTCCCTCCTCTCCACCTTTTGGGTCATAGTACGGCTCCAACAGGACAGTTCCAGCTAACAGCCGACGCAGGGCATTCTCCTGGACTCGAATCTAGTCTGCATGGTAGTTGCCCGGATCGAGGCTCAGAATTTGGTTCTGCTAGCTTGGACAGGCAGGAGGGGCAGGGCTACAGCTTACCAGGAAGGTTACTCGCGATGCGAATGCGATCCAGAAATACCTGGTACTCCTGGCGGAAACACGCAATTCCTCTTTAGGGATTGGTACAGGATGGTTGTAATTGAAGAGGGGCCTCCAGTCCTGAGTAGTAGAGTGGTGTACTACTACTACTACTACTCACTCACTTCGTCGCTGAACGGGCTGGTCTGAGGCTCGGGGTCTTTCCTTCCGTGGTATCGGCTTCCCCATCCTTTGGAAGGCTGACTTCCAGGTAGCTGAGCCTGGAGCACTGCTGATCCGGCTCCAGCAGTCTAGGTCGAACTTTGACTTGCTCAATAGCGCTCATACTATTGAAACAGATCTCGAGAAGTCGCGCAACGATCTCTATTCCGACATTGAGACTTCTAGACAATGGCTAAATTACAGACACCAAGCCAGGAAACACAAGTTCGCTTCTTTATAGCTTGCCCTCGCAGCGGCTCCACGCTATTGATGAGAGTCTTCGCCGAATCTCCTGCTTGTGCCGTTACTAGTCGATTGGTGCTCATGGGAAATGCAGCCTCGAGTCAGGATGGGTTCATTCCCGACTACTCAATCCTCAACAGTCCTACTCAACATCCAGTATTCATCGAGGCGGCAAACATGGGTAAACGATTTCTCATCAATAAAGAAGAGCCGGGAAACAACAGCCATAAGGGCGAATGCTTGTATGATGTCCAACCCAGTCCCTCAGCGTATTTAAGCACCAGGCCGATCTTCCTCATACGCGATCCCATTCGAGTTTTCGATAGTTGGAAGTCAGTTGGGTGGAACGATGCTCAGAGCCTGATCGACTGCTATGAAAATATGTTCATGATGCTCCGTCGTGCTCCATCACATGGTGTCTCATATCTAATTTACGAGCGTCTGGTTCAAGAGCCGCACAATGAAATCAAGCGTATCTGTGCACGATGGGGTGTGCCATACGCAGAAGGCATGCTTGATTTCAAGCAAGCTTTTGGATCATCGTTCATTTTTTCCAGCGAACGGGAACGAAAGATCTACTGCGAGGAAAAGCCCCTAGGATTATTCAAGACTGTTGAGACCAGCACCTGTGTAGAGCCCGAGGTACCTTGCCATGGACTTTGCTCTAACGCAGAGATGGATGAGATTGAAAAACGCGTTGGAAGACTATATCTTAGTTGTTGGAACGATGATGTTACTCGACTACGGGCTTTACTCGCCGAGAGGAACTGGTTTGGATTTGACCTTGACGATACCTTGCATGAGTTCCGCCGCAGTTCTGGGAAGGCCACCGATGCGATCCTGGAACTGATATCTAAACGATATGAAACCTCGCTTCCAGCACTGAAAGCGGAGTATTCTCGAGTAGTGAAAGAGAAAACGGCTAATGCTTTTTCTGACGGGAAGACTTCATTTGACTACCGGAGGGAAAGAATCACATTGGTGTTAGCCGGTCTTTCACTACCACAAGAGGACGGATATGTTGAAGAACTCCTTGATATCTATGAAGGAGTCCTGATGGCTTCGTTAGAGTTGAAATCCGGAGCACTGGAATTACTATCGACGCTTAAAGACATGGGCAAGCGAATAGTTGTGATAACAGAAGGGCCTCAAGATGCTCAAGAGAGAACCATCCAGCGTCTAGGCATTGGCACTCACATCGACTTCCTCGCCACCACGAATCATTTTCAGGTTCAAAAGACCAACGGCCTCTTCCCACGAGTTCTGGAGCACCTATGCATCTCAGCTGATGACATAGCGTATATCGGCGACAATGAGCTGCGTGACATCCAACCTGCCATCGGAGAAGGTATATTTGCCATCCATCTCGCAGAGAAGACGAATGTCGCATTGAATGTCCTCCCTCCTCGCATCAACACGCTAAAGAAGCTGCAATACGTCCTCTCCGACGACCGTGACTAAAATGTACACGTAGTTGGCTTACAGCTTTTTGATCGAATTGGAAGTATGCAGACTCGAGTTTATACTTGGGATAATCAGGGGTATATAAGATTTCCGTATCTATATCGAGATCTGAATTTGTCCTTTGCTTTGCACCCAGTTTCTTACCAGCTATAGCTTTAGTCTTATGGAACCAAGTGACTAATACCTTCTTCGTCTCGATGCTACTGCTCGCTTGATTTGATGTCGCAAGGCAAATATGAGCTCCCGACCAAACATCAATATCCATATGGCAAAGAACCAGAATAGCACCATAGTGACGAGAAGCATAGTCACAACCGCGAACCACGCGACCGAGTACAGCGCACTCCATTGGGGACGCACTGCGCCGAGAACGACGCTGAATACTGCAGAGACGAACATGGATATTGGAGAGGTCAGTTTTCCGTGCAGAGCTCAGTGGGTCTAGGGTATGGGCTGTAAATACTGATGCTCTAGAATTACTCTGTAACCGATCCAGGCTGCTCCGGATTGCTCCGGTATGCTTAGCTACTACGCCGCTGGTACCCTATTTTCAATACTCCGATGTATATCACGTGTACTCCGGCCCAGGTACGGAAGTGGAATTGGGCGAGAAGATCCCACGAGCCTGGTCGGCAGAAGATGACTGCACCCGAATTTTAACGACCTCAGTCTTGCAAACCTCTTGCGTTAGCAATCAATCAATTAATCATTGAAGGCACAACAGTGGCAAATAATGGAGGCATACAGGGTCCCATTTTAATGTGTGTGCGAGTTCATTCGAGTGAGCCCATTTGAGTCAGTAAGTCACCCGGTCCCTGAGGTATGATCATAATATATTGTGGGCTTTGCGTTTTCACATCTTTAATCCTGAAAGTACTCCATCACCTTCTCTCCTATCTTACAAGAGTTAGCTTAACCCGTTCCCAGCAGCATCTGATGCTCCTCAGCTTTAGCCAAAAGTGCTTGAATACCGACTGGATTGCTCACACACCAATCGCGCACGGCCTGAAGCTCGAACAACGTCTGGCTGTTTAACTTCTACTTTCCCCGACAACTTTCACAAAGTTCCACAATATGGATCAAAATCTGGCCAAACCAAACAAAGAAGGGCTTCAGCTTATTCGGCAAAGCCTACGGCTTACTCCGCCGGATTCTACACTACCTGAGAACATTGTACTAGTTGCGATCGACTTTGAGAATTTAACCGCTATACGACCGAAGGGTGACATATTCGATACTGGTATTGAGATCGGACTTGCTATACTTGATATCTATGATCTTGATCTAAAGTCTACTTCCGATATCATATCGACCTATAACTTTGCGGCTGGATCGTCTAAATTCGGTATAGCCGCCTCACGTCGATTTCTTTTTGGAAACTCAACTACAATTACTATCGCGAATATTCTACGAGCTATCGGAGAGACTATACCGAAATCTCAGGATAAGAATATTATCCTTACTGGATTTGAACTTATAACGGAGCTCACTACGCTTCGTTATCTTGGATTTGATCTTAAGAGCTCTATTTATGAAATAATCGATACGCGATGGGTTGCGAAAGAGATTTTCCCTTCGTTCTCAGGCTCTTTGGAAGATCTTCTCTATCGTCTCAAATGTCCTTATGGACAGCTTCATTGTGCCGGTAACGATGCACATTTTACGCTACGGGCACTATTACTTTTGGCTATATGGGATAAGCCGTTAAACGAACGGATCGCAACGCTACAAAGAATAGCCTATAATCCGATTGAAAGTTCTTCTAAGATCATAATACCTACTGGAAAAGAGGAGTCTTCAAGAGCTTTACGAAAAGCACGAAGTCATAAAGCTGCTAGGCAGAGGAAAAGTGCATTAACTATCGAAGAGAGACAGAGATGCAAAGAAGCATATGCCCAAAGGCAACAGGAACGCAAATCACAGAATACTAACTATTCTCGGAGACTTCGCAAGAGAAGGAACGCGAGTCCTAGTACAAGAGAGCGTATTCAGGTTGAGAGAGCGCAGAGGAGGAGGGAGGAAAGCATAGACCTAGATCTGAGTGGTCTCGACCTAGGTACGTGAAATCTTTAGTAGCCAGAATATGATGCACTATCAAGCCTCCCAATCATCTTACGGCTCACGGTACATAATTGCAATATGTCAATAAGTGCCTCTATCCTCGCTAAGCTTAAAGTGCTGTATTCTATCTTCCATATGAGTATTTCAAAAATCCTTGAAGATATCATTGATCTAGACAATCTAGCCTCTAGTCATGTCGCGAAGAGACTACAAATGAGGCGGAAGGCGACCTACAGGATATCCCCCTTAGAAGGGGGCTGAGGTGGAAAGGTGACCTACTCGCCGCCATCACACACTCGCAGCTACATCAATGAGGGAGTTAATAGGGCAATAGGTCCCACTGCAGATTATACTTCCATCTTGTCAGACCTCACACGTACATATGTACTAAGCCTTACCTACTTCCCGCTTGCTTACCCTTTTTATGTTTAAGGACTCTTAGCTGCGGGACTTAGGGGACGTTATTCCGGGTAGAATAGTTGGGATGAGTTAAGGAGTCCACTATATACGGTCACTGTCGGAGTATCACTTAAAGATCCTAGGTATTTATGAAGTTTTATAGGGGTCAGATAATTAGAGATGCAAGAAGATAGCACGCGTAGCCATACCGGTTCAGTGAACCGTCACAGTCTACCAAGCAGGGCCGGACGTAAGACCCCTGTGCCAAAAACCGACCGCTTCAAAAATTTGTCTCCGTCCTGGAGCCTGGGCGGAGGATTGGGGCCCTGAGCGGCTCCCCTTGTAAATCAGCTCGACGAGGAAGAGGAGGTGTCCCAGCGTCTCCACCAGTCAGCGCCACGAAAGCCTTCACTCGGAAGATCCAACCTCTGCACGGGTCCACGTAAATGGGCCTGTACTGCTCTCTGGACGCTGACCGGACGGTAATGTGCACCTCCCCGGAGAGAAAGGGCGCAGACACCCTGCCTGCCAAACGCGGCACGGCACCGGACTCTTGCGATGAAATGCATTTCGTTCCAGTTAGCTCGAGCATGTGTTACTGCTCAGGCTGAGGTTCTGATGCCCAAACTCATCTACTCACGGAAGAGTTAGGTCATTGCATCAAATGATCTCATGAATAATGCCGAAAGTTCCAAGGTACACTCCGATTCCTCAACTGCACGCAGACGATCAGCTATCGCATCTCAGATCCGATGCAAAGAGTGTGCTGGACCATACCCCGGACGAGGTGGGTACAGTTGGAAGCAGCCTACATACGTGGTCATGGACACTAGCCCGGTTCCCAATCAATGTTCTCCCCCACCATATGCTCTCTCGCTGCTGCTCGCTCGCTCGAATGCCCCGCGCCATGCGGACGCCACGAGCATTCTTCGGTGGATCTAGGTTCGAACTTTCCCCAACCCTTCACTGCCACGTCTGCGGGACTACCTAAGCTCTCTCTCTCAGCCAGCCACGCGAAGCGCGGTGGCTTCTTGTCAGGGCCAGAAGTGGACGTCGAGGCGACCGGAAGGAGCTAGTGGAGGCTGCCCCGTGGCTGGCTGACACCAGCTGCCGTCGGTTCAGCCTTGCACACCGCACGGCATCGAGACCCCGAGCGACCTGGCGCCACGACATGCGGGCTCATGCTCATTTGCTGCTGCGACACAGCTTCAACCACACGGTCGGTGGTGGGGAAAGAAATGGAATGTCGTGACGCCCGGTGGCTACTCGATGGCATTCCTCGGAGTGATCCACCATCCCTGGCAGCTCCTGCCGTGGTTGCTCCTGCCGTGGCTCCTCCCGATATGAAAGGCTGGCAGGCAGGCAGGAAAGACCGTGTCTATATAGAGGATGGCCTGGCCCCGTGAATGTCTCGTCCCAACGCTGGTTTTACCTCAAGCCTAGCAGTACTAGGCAAATCTCAAAGCATACATATCCAAGCTACTTGATCCTTCGCAGTCACCATGGCTACTACCACACCAGCGCCCGTGAGGATCGAAGACCTTTCACTGCAGTCGCAGTGGGCTTCCTGGGCATTGCGGAAGGAGATTGCAGAAGCCCAGAGTCAGGCTTTCGGCAAGGTATGGCAGCAATAGTCCTGTCGGGATAACGTCATTGACACTATAGGCGGTACGCTTCGATAAACTCGCGCCTATTGGGAATCATCTCTTTGGTGAGGTGCCCGAAGGCGGCTTGAAGAAAACGTTCAAAGTAGGCATCATCGGCGCCGGCGCCGCAGGACTTTTTACCGCCATGATATTCGACCATCTCAAGATAGAGTACGGCTTGGATGTCGACTACGAGATCCTGGAGTGCAACCAAGAGAACCGCGTGGGTGGCAGGTTGTTCTCCTACTATTTCTCGGATCTTACTGGCGAGTACCCGACAGGGCCTCATGACTACTACGATGTCGGGGCTATGAGGTTCCCTGAAATCGAGGTCATGAAGAGGTAAACGATCCAATTCGCCCCATCACTAGTATTGTTGAGGCTCATCTTGTAACTTGGCAGGACATTCGATCTGTTCAAAACGCTAGGCATGAAGAAAATCTACGAGAAGAAGACCGGCGCGGAAAACACCGACGAGAATGAAAAGCCAAAAAAGGGGGATCTCCGCAAGTACTACCTCATAGGCCAAAACGTACCATCTCTGTATAACGATATCCAGTTTGTGAACACGGATGGAAATCAAACTGTTACAGCGGAGACATATGATATCCCGGACCTACCCGACGAGTGAGTGACCCAGGTCTTATGGGCTGTGTCCCTTATTGATACTTTGCCAGTGTTAAGAAGAGAGCACCCAACAAGATCATTGAAGAAGATATTGGAATCTTCCTTAAGGAGTACAACGATAAGACGAAGACCAAGGCCGAGTTCTGGAAATTTCTCATGGAGAATGGCGATCCGTATAGTGTCCGGCAGTGGCTTTCTTCGAAGTAAGTGAGCTCTTAAGTATCATTACTAAAAGCTATTACTGATCGGAACGCTTTCAGAGGGCGCAATTATAACACAATCGAGTTTCTCGAGGCGATGGAATAGTGAGTTCATTGCACATCATCGGCTGCTGGCTAATAAGGGTAGCGGCAATCGTTGGTACGATCAGGCACTTAGTGAGATGGTTTTAGAGACCATCAACTTCGATGTCTACGCAGATTGGTGGTGCGTGGAAGGTGGAACACAGCAACTCGCTCGACGCATGCGCGATCATCTACTAAAGAAGGACGCCATTGTCTACGGCAAACGTGTGGTCGCTCTCGACCGCGTGTTTGAGGATGATTCGAGTGAGCACAAGAATACAGTCGCAATCGATGTAACGGTGGAGGGTGAGCCGACTGCCAGGCAGTACGATGCCGTGGTCAACTCAGTGCCGCTAGGCGCCATGCAGCACATGCGTCTCGAAGGGCTGAATCTGCACTGGCGAGCCAAGCAAGCCATCCGCTCGCTGGGATACGGCGCCTCATGCAAGGTGGGCGTGCGCTTTAAGACGATGTGGTGGATGAATGAGAAGGAGACCGGCCTGAACATCCGCGGAGGCGTGGCGAAGACCGACCTGCCCATCAGATGCTGCGTGTATCCGTCGTACAACCTCGGCGACAAGGTCGACAAGCCCGGCGTTCTTCTGGTGTCGTATACCTGGTCCCAGGAAGCCGACCGCCTCGGTGCTCTGATGAGCAAGACATCGCCAGAGGGAGAGGCAGAGCTCAAGTCCGTGATCATCCACGATCTAGCACGCCTGCACTCTAAAACTAAGGACCACGCGGACTACCAACGTCTGCACAAGATCATCTCTGAGAACTGGCTGACTCACTACGCGCACGACTGGTCGTCGTCCTCCACAAGCGTGTCGGCATTCGCCTATTTCGGCCCCGGCCAGTTCCAGAATATGTTCCCCGGCGTGGTGGCATCCGACGGCAAGCATATGATCGTTGGCGAGGGCGCTTCCGCGCACCATGCGTGGGTGGTGGGCGCGTTGGAAAGCGCCGCTCGTGGAGTCTATCAGTTCCTCTGCTGCCACGAGAGCCAGGACTCGGCTGCCAAAAAGGCGTTTGCCGCGTACAACGCAGACACAGTCCCCTCGCCCTTTGGGCCGGTACCGCCAGAGTTCGACCGCTCCAAGGACGTGAAGCAGCTCCCCATCGGCTCCAACGAGCCCACTGCCACATCGTCTCCTATGGGTGAACTTGCCCGCCAGCAGGTGCTCATGGAGAGCGTGCGTATCGACGCAGGTACGGACAAACTAGTTGCTCCCCCACCACCAGCGGCCCTCAAGCCGATTTATGACGCAGCTCCAGCTGCGTAAGGGGTTTGAAATACATTCGGTGCTCGGTCCACTAGCGACGAGTTGTATACTCGAAGCGAGTTTTGTAAAGCCGAGGGTTGGTATCTTGATTACAATCACTGGTGGATATGGATGGGCAACAGCCCATCGATCCGACATGCTTTTTTGGACCATCTATTCCTCATTTTCAGACTTCTATATAATCATGTCGAAATTGTCTAACGCGTAATTTGGGCTTGGGCAGACTATACTATCTCTTTGAGCGATGCGAAATAGGATGAATACGAACGCTAACCACCATCCTCTATCTCCATGTTCTGTGAGAACCTATACTTTATCATGTATATCCACCCTTTTAGATCCATGACCACCCTCACACTTGCTCTAGCTTACATTGTACTTTGCGGCTTCGGCATGACGTCCGGCCCATTCGGCACCACCTCACCACCTTTCCCCTGCTGGACTTTCTTCTGCAACCTCTCTTCGACCAGGTCATTGAAATAGACCATCTGATGACACATTCCCTCGAGGATCGAGATGGGCGGGTCGTAGCCCAGTTCCTCTTTGGCCGCGCGGTCATCGAAGACGAGATGGACGGTGCACATCTTCAGCGTCGCGGGCCAGATGAGACGCAGATCGACATTGAGCGCGGGCAAGAACGGTAGCACCCGGCGACGCAGCGCATCATACGCCTCGGATAGGTACGCCGTGACGAGGATAGTCACCGGCGGCACGTCGGGGAAGCGCGTCGGATGCATCGGGTGCGCGAGCTGCGTGATCAGCTTGTACACGTTGCCGTACACGATCGGGCCGCCGGGATCCGTGACGGCGTACGCGAGGCCGCCGATGGTGGGATTCGTCGGGTCGGCCAGCAACTTGGCTTCGTACGCGAGATGGCCGACGGACACGTTCTGCGCGTTGACGAAGTTGGCGACGATATGGCCGAGCCAGCTTTTGTCTCTCGAGTCAGTTCGACCGTCCACACCACACTCTGACGTCAAGGAGACAAGGACACAAAAGAGACAACACACCGAAAGAGACAAAAACTCACGTGGGAAACCCGCCGCGCTTCGCATAGTCGTACGTCACACTCGCCTTGCTCTCGACGCCGTGCCCGTAGATGCCGTGCGCGGGCCGGATGCAGCCCGTGCGAAAGCCGCCCGCTGGGTCGTCGGCCGCGCGCACGTTCGACTCGGCGCAGAACTTCGAGTACGCGTAGCAGCTGCCGAAGTCGTCCACTTCCTTGTTCGGACGCACGGGCTCGCCGTTCTCCGACAGCTGGAAATAGCGGTCGGGCGTCCGCTTCCAGGGTGGGATCCAGTAGTTGACGGGATACAGCCCGACGGACCCGGACGACGTCGCCACGAAGCACGAGGCGCCCCGGGCGCGCGCGATGTCCACGACATTCTGCACGCCGCGCACGTTGATCTTGTCGTATAGGGGCATGTAGTGCTGCTGGCGATCGGCCGGGTTGATGTAGGCGGCTGTATGGAAGACGGTGAGCGGCGCGGCGGCCACCTGCTCCGGCCACGGCTCGGCGAAGGCCTTCTGGACGGCATCGATGTCCGACACGTCGATGCACACAAACTTGATCTTTTTCTCAAAAACCTCAGGCCGTGTTGGCGTCGCCAAATCCAGGATCCGGATCGCGGCCGGGTCCTCGCCCCGGAGCAGCAGATGCTGCACGATCCAGCCGCCGACGAGCCCGGAGCCGCCGACGACGACGTACCGGCGCCCGGTCCGA
>JANIPN010269210.1:0-38025 GCA_027478595.1 Erythroxylum anguifugum | reverse complement strand
GGAAGGACATGAGATGGGGTTTCGGGGTTCGTAGCGTGGCATGTCATGTCATTTCGTGTCATATCAACCTGCAGCTCCCGCAGTTTTGATTCGTGTTTGATTTGCTGCGTATTCACCTTACTCTTCGCTAGCAGTGCTGGCTTGCTGTCTCTTGGTACCACTCAGCGGCATTGGAGATCGTCAGTTGAGGAGGCCGCGTATCTGTGGAGTCGTGCACCTCACTGAATTGTAGGTTATAATACAGAATCGTGTCCTGCCTGCATGTAGCGGCGGGCTTCTGAGGGCAACAATGGGCACGATCAGGTCTCTGTGTTCTCATTTCGCTCCCTGGGCTGATTTCAGTAGCCCAGCTGGGATTTTGGTGGGAGTCACTGTTCTGCTATCTCTGGTCCTTCTTGTGGCCTCCTTCGTCTTCCGCCATCTCTACAAAGATGCCAGCTTCCTGCCCTTTTTCTCATCCTCTGACAATAAAGCTATCCTGTTCCAGCAGGGTGGCAAAAACCCGCCACGCGCGCCCGGATCGTGGATTCCGCTCTCCTTTCGGCGGCCAGCTGTCCAGCCGTATCCTGACTGGGACATCCGCACTGCCAAGCCGCTCCCATATCGCCCCTTCCGATGGGGCCAGTACCATATCACCATGGGAATCCGCAGTATGCCCTGGAACGACTGGATCGAGTTGGACAACCGCTTTCTCGACCTACATGAGATGCGAAATAAACGTCGGGCGGAAAAAGGCGAGCTCGTGTGTCAGACGAAGCCTGAGGCATATCCTGCTGCACTGGAGTTGTTGGAAGAGCTCGTCGAATATCTGCCGCAGAGATATCCGTCAATGTTCAAGCGTGAAGAGGTGGGAGGCGTGATGGTGATGCGGAATGTTGAGACCGGCGAGGTTTTTGATGTACAGGCTCGTCCGTTGGCTGAGGATCCCATGGCTTTGGCGTCACGCATGGTGCAGGACGACCTGGCCATTATGATGGAGAGACCGGACGAGCAGTACTACTTTCTGGCCGGCGCCATCTTACAACCAGGCTTCTGGCGGATGCGGGACAAGTTTGGCCAGTCGCTGGCTACCATCCATTCCGCTGGCCGCGGGGTTCCCGGCTTCAAGACCAAGCTGCAGAAGGGTATGGAGAGCTTCTTCCGTCGCGTGACGCCTGACAAGCCAGTCATCAGGCACAATTATTTCTTCCAGGTGGACGATGAGTACGCTTGGAGTGCCGTCTTCGGAGACGAGGACAGCGTGAGCGAGGACGCCTTTGGGTGGCACAACGTCGAGAAGAACAGGCTGATTGAACACCACTATTTTCGGACTGAGAGGCAGACGCTCGTGAGACTGCCAAAGACTGGTGGTGTCGTCTTCACCATTGCGACCTATTTTGAGAAGGTGACAGATATTGCAAAGGAGCCTGGCGTGCCTGGTCGACTGGCCAGTGCTATTCGGGGATGGGGAAGTGACGTGTCGAGGTATAAGGGCAAAGAGATGTATGCTGAGGTCCTCTTAGAGTATCTCGATATGAAGCACCAGGAGCAGATAGATCAGGGCGTTGAGGTAGTTGCGGACGGCTATGGCGGTTACCCGTACTAAAGAGCTAAGATTTCAACTGAAGTTGAAAAGCGCATGTTGGAGAGCCTGGCGTTTGTTATAATTAGCATGTACACCTCTCGGGAATCTTGACTCCAACTCTCACCTGATCGGCGCTCAGACGTTTGCTGCTCGAGTAGACCACAAGTTGGCTGACAAGGGCCCGCCCTGACTCGTCAACCTTAAGTAACATTTCTTGCCATGAGAGTGCGGGAAAGGCTTTGAACTGAATTTTGCCCCAGTCGCGGTAGCTCTCAGCCTCAGGCCACGTCTCTTCCGTCGGAGTTCCAAGCTTTCTGAAGATGCTATTGAGGAGTCGAAGATCGCTGCCGAGGAAATCGTCCCGTGTGACCTCGCCAGCATCAAACAACGTGGTGCCACCGCCCTGCAGAACTTCAGCTGCGGTGCAGCCGGCAGCCCACATGTCAATTGCAGGGCCATAGTCCTTGCAGCCAAAGAGCAGCTCCGGTGGGCGATAAGCACCAGTGCCAACGTCTGTGATCTTCTTATCTGCCGGCTCGCTGTTGTTATCAGACTGGTTGAGTCTTTCGTGCCAGGAGATGCCGAAGTCAATCAGACATGCTGGCCCATCGAGCGAGTCGAGAAGCACATTGGACGGTTTCACGTCGCGGTGCAGAATGCCAGCTGCATGCACGGCAGCCAAGGCAGCAAAGAGGCCTCGCAGATGTCGGATCTTTTGAGTAGGATTGAGCACGTTCTTCTCGGCTAATGAGCCCAGGTCGTAACGCATGAAGGGCAGCTTGAGGGCGAACAAGCCGCCAGCGATGGGCTCAGAAGCCAATAGAGTGATAACATTTGGGTGAGAAATCATTTCGATCATTTTCGCTTCTCGTTTGATGTCGTGTGGCGCAGCCTGAGATTCTACCGCTACGACCTTGAGTGCCACCATCTCACCCGTGCTCGGGTCTTGAGTTTTGTATACGGCTGCGTTTGCACTTCGCTCATGGTAGATGGCACGATACTTGCCAATGTCTGCAACATCGAATAGCGTCAGCCACAACTGCAAAGGTTGGAGATTTGATTTCTGGGGGTTGGGGGAGAGAGCACTTGGGAAAGGATTTATACAGACTCTGTTGCTGTGCGCCCGGCTCGTCCGCAGTGCCAGTCGTGGTGGCCACTTCCAGATCTGCAGACGTTGCCTTCACCGCGAATTCGGCCTTCTTCCGGTCCACTGCCTGCATGTAGTCTTCTTTCGATTCTGCATTGGCCGCACATGCTTCCTCGATCTCCTTTGCCGTGCCCACAAGTTCAGCCTTGGGAAGGTCAAGGTACGTCTTGAGAGCTTTCATGATGTCCATGATGGCAGCATGTCGATCAGCGAAACTGATCAGCGCCTGTTCAGACGCCATCTTTCTTGCTATTAACGGTAGAAATATTGATCACTTAAAATCGCTTCGTTCATGATCGGGAGCGTTGGGAGGTTAAGTCTCTGTGGACCATGGCTAGGCAGATTGGAGAAGGGAGAAAGCATGAATTGCTCTCAGCATGCAGTTGAAGTCCTTCAGGACAAAAAGACAGGCATTGTTGTCGATTCAAGTCGGACATAACAGGCTCAAATTTAAGCTTTGCGTGGCATTCAGCAAATGTCGGCTAATATCTGGTTCACTGTTCAATCACTCCCAATTCTGACAGCCTACATACTGCCGCGTTCCGAAGGTAATCCAACAGGACTATAACATACCCAATGATTTTAACACAAGCTAAAGGATCCTGGTGTACTCTAATTCCCAGCGCGAAATGAATTGGCTCTATAAGAAAAGAGTAGAGTGATCTTCACCAATCCATTCATCTTCTATACTCACAGTGCTCTGGCGCATGGCTAACATGAAGTCTTACGTTTGTGAATGGCATTGCTTGGTCCAGGCTAGAAGCTCACGATGATAGACATGGAGTGACACTCAGGCGATGGAGAGAGAGAATTGATTAGCATCACATGACACAGCAAACTTCTCTATCCTTTGCACTTGCTGCTGATAAAAAAGTTAAGCTAACACTCTATGATTCTTTGCGTAAATACAAATCCATCAAAATGATGGGGCCATAATATCTTGATGGACTGTCGCGCAACAGTCGCGATTCATGACAAGATCGAGAATTGAACAGGAAGTCTGAATTTTGTAGATGGACTAGAGTCATGTAGTTTGAATTTTGTGAGATAGGGGTATCATGCTTTTTGCTACCCGTTATATTCGAGATGAGATATATGGTCTTCTCAGCTAGCTGGTAGTGTCATAACCTAGTATCACTAAACCTGCGACAAAATGTCGTATCAATCACGACGTCAATGAATCCGACCGGAAGTAATATCCTTGCATGTTCAGCTGTACCAAGCCTGTTGTTGAGATATACGCTGCTCCCTGCTATCATTCACATACATGGTTTTGGTGTCCATATAGAGATCCTTTAATTATGCGGAAGTGCAGGAAACCTGCTTCAATTTGTGAGCCAGAACCATCTCAGCGTCCTAAAATCTTCATCTGATGGTTCTGATGGTTTTGTGAGCAGGTATATGGGCCAAGGCAACAATGGAGCTGCCTGAAAGAAATCTCATGGGTCTCAACAATGCTAAGACAAGCGTAGCTGGAACTCTCCCACCGAGATGAGCCCTCGACGCAAGTTTGGCGTTCTCATTTCGAGGTCTCTCAAGCTCGTGTCATGTGTTTTTTTCCTCTCGTAAATAGGCATTCGAATGCAGATGGCTTCGCATAGGTGCTGAAACTTTCGTCAGGATGGATGCATCTGTGACGGATGAGGCTCTCCAATGACCTGCGACTCAAGATTGAGAAACGGTCTGGGCGCTGCACAGCATGCGTCGGCATCACGATGGAGTAGACGCTCTGATTGATCTTCGTCTGCAATCTCCTGAATGCTGTTGAAAGAACGTTGTAGCCATAACGTGTAACACCATCACCGTTGCTGCGACATGTCTCGTGTCTGTCCAGAATCCAGTGACCTCAGCGCACTATTGTGTTTTGTTCGGGTCGATTGGATTATCGCAAAGAAATAGATCTTGACAAGTCACAGCAGGCGTCCATCCTGATAGGAATTCATGGGTGGGCCTGGAAAAATCTTGAAAATTTTGAGGCCTCTTGAAGCCGTCGTCGATGGCTGATAGTGAAGGTGGAGGATGTCCGCGACATGGTGTTGATGTGAGACTTTATGCTGTGTGTGGCTGAGACTACGTAAAGGCAGAAATGAGTAGGTAGAGATTAGTGGCGATCATCCGTTGCGCCTTCTACAGACACCAACGACAACGCTGATGTCGTCCAGCTTGCCACCCTCTGCTGCTAGACCCTCCTCGATAGCCCTTTCCATGTAGGGGCTCTCTGCGTATGGATCCTCAGCGATGACACGGGCGGCATCAACTAGCTCTTGCGCGATATACTGCGTGATGCTGTCAGGCAGCTCCTTCGCCTCCGCGGTGCTCGCCTTTCTCTCCTCAAAATCGTTGAGGCAGCTGACTACCTTGTCCGCGACTTCGTGCTCCCACAGGTTGTCTGGCACTCCATCTGACATGGCGAGCACAATGTCACCCTCCTTCAGTTTGATCTTGTCAACCTGGGCGTGCTCAGAAGGAACGTCGGTGCTGTTCGTGCCGAGCTGGAAGGGGCAGTCAAACCAGTGCCACTGCCCCTCGGACTTGTAGACGACCATCTGCTCCAGCGAGGCGGATGGCCTCAGCACCATGATTTGGGAGTCACCAACATTCGTGGCATAGAGCAGAGGCTCGCTCCCGTCTTCGGTATGGTGCAGCAGGGCGGCGCAGGCTGTGGTGGTCCCAAACCATTCGGCAGGCTCTGAAGTGGCTTTCATCGTGTGCTCATATGCTGTCTGGAGGTCTTTGGTCGGGTCCGGTATGGAGGAAGATGAGCCGCTAGCACCCAACTTGTCCACCTCGAGCGCCCAGAAGTGTAGAACCAGCCGAGACCACAGGGCAGCATGGCCTCTCGGCTTCTGGTGCCAGGCCCCGACACCATCGTTGGCACCGATGAAGTTTCTCTGAACGAGCACGGCATCATCACCGTTGGTGATGCCGCGAATCATCTGGCCATTGACTTTGGGTCGGCGATCTCTGCTTCCGTCGTGCGTGCTTAGAGGGTCTGAGAAAGAACTGGACGGAGGTGAGGTGAAAGGGGGAGGAAATGGTCGTGAAGGTCGTTTGGCGTAAAGGCCGAAGCCTGTATCGAAGTAGAAGGGAAAATTCTGATGAGGAAGCTCATCTTCGCCTTCGTAGGGCGATGGTGTGATTGTGCCTCCTCTTATCCGCCTCCGCTGATAGCATCGAACTTGCTGTACTCGCGACGTGGGAATTGGCTTGAGTGCCACCAATCGTGGCCTCACCTGAATGGCAGCAGCCGACATGAGATTTTATGGCAAGCGTGGACTTGGTCGCTTTGTTGAGAAGTTGCGTTGCAGCAGAGCAGGGTGATCGACCTCACGAGAGAGGATCCAGCAAGAGCTGCTGGCCAGGGTTGGGTAGGCCCCCCCTTCAGCGAACAGAGCCGCTTGATTGTGACCGGCAAGTCAGATGAGATGAAGCTGGTATATGCCTACTAGTAGATACCTAGGTATTGAAGTGAATGGGCGGCCGAAAAAATTTGACCGCCCTACAATTCACACGACCTTGTGTTGTGATGGTTGAGAGATGGACGTATCTTGCATGCTGAAGGTGATTTGCGACGAGCATGTCCGAGTGCAAGGTGAGGCGGCGGTAGCTGTGCTGGAAAACTTGGGACATGGTCCAATGAGATGATGCGATTGGCAAGCTTACTATCGAGACTCTACCGTGGCGCCCGCGGGCACTTACGACACCGGCCTGGTTCTTGTGCGATAGCGGCAAGCATCGCGTTGGTGAGTCGCGAGGGTTGGAGGTTTAGTACCTTGTGCCTGTATCTAGCGTCCGTGCTACTGAGGCAGGTCGAAATAGCACAGCAGCTTGTGCAGTGTGCCTGCATGTGCTTCTTCGCCAAATGCACGAGTCCCGGCTCGTACTTTCGAGTCAGGCCAATGGTCTGTTATCATGTCTGTGAGATCTAGAAGCATTGTCAAGCTGTCACTCAACTATTGCATAATGTTCTTCATCAGGAGGCTGCTGGTCATTCCTCTAGTAAAGCTATGTTCCATCTTGCTATTGTCTTGAAATTGAACCCTTTTCCTAGCTCGGAGTTGAGATTTTCCATGCATATCAACATACACTTGGGCAGGGTACAGACCACCCTCTTCGGTAAGAGAGCGGGCAGAAGTGACAGAGAAATAGGCAGACAGCAGTGAGCCTCAATGATACTCGATTCATGACCCTCCCAGGACTGTCTTAACCAGACCTGACAGTCGAATACAATTCCTTGCTGAAACTGTTGCCAGCTTGCTCGATCCTCAATCGTCAAAGACGTCGGTTT
The DNA here is from genome assembly GCA_027478595.1 of Erythroxylum anguifugum. NCBI lineage: Eukaryota > Viridiplantae > Streptophyta > Magnoliopsida > Malpighiales > Erythroxylaceae > Erythroxylum > Erythroxylum anguifugum. The sequence continues at coordinate 31,026 of JANIPN010269210.1, read as the reverse complement.
GACGTCTGTGGATATTACTACATCAGCACTTTCAATGAATACCGCTGGGAGCCTTGCGCTCTCGGGGACTTGCAAAATTGGATCACATTTCGTTTCTAGCATTTCAAGTTCGAGTCCGAGTCCAAGTTACAAGTATTGCTCGTGTTCCAGGTGAGTGTCAGGTAGCGCAAGAACTATCCATTGCTGGAAGGTGGCGGAGCAATAACGAGTGTGCACCTTCCGTGAAAGGTAAGGAGAGGAAAAGTGTGGAAACTTGACCGTCATGGTGAGCATCGTGACTGCAAGCCAACCTTGTGAGTTTTCCTTTCTGTTTTTTTTTTTTTTTTTTTCTCTTTTCAATCTCTCAGTCACGGGCAGTCTGCCAGTTCTAGTACCACTTGTCCGAGCATCTCGGAAGAAATACATTCTCAACAGTGAATGTTGAGGTTGCTGTAACTCAGACCATTTGGTGAGCACTGTAAGGTTGGCGGCATGCAATTACAGCGAGTCCCAGTCTGGAAAGAAGCTTTCAAATGGGAGCAGCAAACTATCATCCCAGATCTTCAGGGCAGGAAACATTAAGATGCTATAGGGTGCATGCTGGTGCAGGAAAGCCCGACGGCACTGCGAAGCCGCCAGTGATCCACTAGTGCTGGAATGAATTTTGCTTTTGCTTTTGCGGTGCGGGGATGAGGGAATGCATCGAAGTCGGCTCTGGAGTTGCCGGAGGCTCGGGGTGAGGATGACGCCAAGCAGTGGAGGGCCTGCGGAGACGAAAGCAACCGACAACGCTTGCGGTATTTGCCAGGGGCCTCAAGACTCCAACGGCACCATTTTTTTTAATCCCCTATTATATTTATTGTGCATTCCAAATTTTCTGCCGCTGAGCGTAGCAGCAACTGGATGCGTATTGGGAGGGAAGCGAACGGGCAGATTGGATGACGCAAGCGTATAGCCGTCTTGCATCTACCGCTAATTACGAGTGGTGTTGCTGCTGTAGAACTAGCTCTAGGGAGATACGTACCCAGGTGCATCTTACGGCAAATGCTAATCGAACTCGACAATGTGCTCACAGCTATGATTCGGCAATTTAGCTGTAACACTGCAATTGTGTACTACCTAGGTAGTAAGCAGTCTGCAGGTTGCCTGGGTAAGCTGCGGTGTTCGCTGGCCTGACTCGCAAGCATTCGCGGCGTGGTTGGCGGACAACAGTTGGACAGCTATGCCAATGTGCTCTTCACGCTTTATTTCTCCATCTCTCCTTCTGCGTATCACGATCGCAAGAATGATTATGAAGCAGGTTCTACATGCTAGTACAGTTCCAGAATACGAATCGGCTGCTGTACTAGTCGCCGCAGTAAAAGAAAGGGTGGCGGCAGTGTGCGGGCCGGGTAACAAATTTACTTTTGGAGCAGTTTTGTCCGCAGGTTGCGACTTCCCTTGTGAAAACGTAATCAGTCTCGGGGGAGGTGCACAAGTCCGCAGCTCAAGCGCCACACCCACCGACGACACCGTAAGGCATTTGGGGGAGCTTGAGATCAGACGAGGATTAACCCCCAATTGCACCTTCTGCAGATCGACATTTCATCTCGCTGCCATTAAATTGTCTTGAGGTGGTAGTCTAAGACTTGCTCGAAACCTGCAATGAGTTACTACTAGCAGTATCTTCGTGTTTCTTCTGCAGTAGACAGGTACAGAACTTCAACAGTCCTCCCAAGAGAGGCTGTACAAAGGCGTGTGTTTAATTAGTAGATTTGGGAAGTCATTGTGAGTGCTGGTACTCCCATCCCAACGTTCCGCATTGTCTTGTGCCTGGTTCACAGCGTCCAAGCATCAGATTTGGGTGGTGATTATGATCAAGGACAGCCTTGAATGTTAAGGTACCCAGGTACGTGCCACATGCACAGCTGATTGCAGTGAAGTGATATAATTTGGCCGCAGCTGATCGCTGACATGGCGAATCGGCAGAAGTACACTGGCATCGCCCGGCGATCGCTAGCCTTCCTGCCCCAAGCTTCGTAGCTTTGACATCAACGAGACCACGTCGACCTTTAAAGTAAAATTTGACGCCTAATCAATGGTAGCACCTTATTATTGCTCTTCTCTAGCCATGATGTGCTTGTTCTACAGGAGCTGGACACGACCTTGCCAATGATTGTGGCGGTATGGCTGCAAGTCGTCTCAATACTGTCGAGGTTCTGGTTTCAATGACTGAACGCGATTTTGCATCTTGGCTCCTTGGCAGAGTCTTACGCGTCTTGAGGCCTATACAGGAGTCCGCATTCCTGCTGGGCTTGACCTCGACCATCTCGAATTATCGAGCCGAGAGTGTTGGCACCGAGGAAGGTGATAAAAGGTTGGAGACGGCTTGTTTAGATACGAATAAAAAAGTAATGAAAATTTCCCGCAAGAGTGGAGGAGCGAGGCTGTGTGAGCGTGTACGTATGTGCGCGCGTAAAAAGTAAGAGAGGGAATCCACAAGACGAGGTCAATCCCGAGACCCGCCCGCCCGCCTCATCGCACATGGTCCCGAGTAGATTATGTGCTACTACTAGTATCTGATGCTAAGCCGGCATCGTATTGAAAGCTGACTTCCATAAAAACCAGAGAAGCTTGTCGCCGTCCGTCTCCACCTACCAGCAGAACTCTTATGCTCGTCGTTGTCGTCGTCGCCCTCGCTTCGTTGCCACCGTGTTTATTGGACTCTGGCTTCATTATCCTTTGCGGGACAGTGTAGCTGGCTTTGCAGAGGTGGTCATAGAGTTGATGATGGCACATGGGAATGTAGATGGAGATGGTGATGGTGGTGGTAGTGATGGTGATGGTGGTATTGATGGTGGTAATGGTGGTAGCAAGTAGTCGTCAGCCTTGGCCAAGCGCGGGCGCGTGTGCTGATGATCGCTTCTAGTGCTTCGCGGCGCGGCTTCACTCGTTCGTCACCGTCTACTGCTGTGTGCATCACTTGCCTTCACCCACCATTTACTCCCTTCGTCATTCCTGTTCTACATCACCAGTACGCACCTCTCTCTGTGTCCTAGTGTCTACTCTCATACTAGTACCTCTTCCTTCCGTGCTCTTCCTCTCTACTTCTCTTTCCATCCTACTATCCTCCGTAGGTCTATAGGTGCATCCTGCTACGCCTTATCCTGCTCCTCCTCCTCCTCCTCCTCCTCCTCTTCTTCTTCGCCTTTCGCTTTAAGTCGCTCGTTCACGCCTTTCCCGCCGCTAGAGGCCGTAGTTGGGTGGTCAGGCCAACCTGTATTCGCCCATAACACACACGCTCTATACGTTACCGCCACAATCCCGCATCGAAAAATCCCACCTCGCGCACCAGGCTGCCTCATCCTCTTCACCGCGCATTTACGACTTAGCTTCTATATTCTCTGTTCCTTTCGACTGCCCGCACGTGCATATTAGCAGCCATCTGTCCGGGGGTTTGACTTTTCTTCAGCCTTCTCCACCTTTAGCAGTATCCATCATTCTCGCCACGATGAAGCGGAACAGAGGTATGTGTCTGGGAGGGGTTTTCCGGTTTTGTGTGACGCAGTACCGCACCTGCGCAGAATTTGCAAGGAAAGGTGGAGAGGAAAAAAAAAAAAAAAAAAAACAGAGTAAAATCAAGAGGGAGGGTAAACAGAACAAAGGCTTTGGAGCACCGATTTTGACTGACCTTGGCTTTTTTTTCCGTAGTTCTTTCCTTCATGTCAGATTTGGGTAAAAAGGGAAACGCCGAACAGCGAGACTCCAGACCTGTAGAGCAGGCTCAGCCGTCACCAAAGTCGACTAGTGCTGGTATTGTGAACAAAGAGGTGGCGCCCGCCGGTGTCAAGGAGTCTCCCACGCAGAGACAACGCTCAAACACGGCCGGGAGAGAAAGATCCAACTCTCGACCAGGATCCATGATTGGAGGCTACATTCCCCCAGTAATGGATATCGCACCAGACACCATTCCTGAGCTGTTTCCCATCTTCACCCTGTTGAACAGCCACTCCAACAAGCTGTACCAAGAAGGCTATTTCCTGAAGCTGAACGATCTAGACGTCCGTAAGTTCGCGCTCTCCCGCCACCCACCCCTCCAAACCGCATCAGATGCGGAAGCACGTGTGCTGATGAAACAATCCCAGATGGCAAGCCATACTCTGACAGGTCATGGACTGAGTGCTTTGCCCAGCTGGTGGGCACAGTCTTGTCTCTGTGGGATGCCGCCGCCCTGGATGCTGCGGGAGAGGAGGGCGAGGTGGCTCCCTCATTTATCAATCTGGCAGACGCCTCGATCAGAATGGTGAGTCGAATCAGCCTCTGAAGCCGTTCAGCTGCTCCAGACGCCATGTTTTCGCTTGGACAAGAAATAGAGAGGGAGAGACATCTGATCCTTATTGTAGATGAACACACTCCAAACTGGGGGCTCGAACCAACCGCTGCAGAACGTGCTCAGCATTTCCACTGCAGGCAAGAACCGTTATCTCCTCCACTTCAGCAGCTACCACATCCTGACGCAATGGACCGCCGCCATTCGTTTGGCAATGTTCGAGAACGCCTGTCTACAGGAGGCCTACACTGGCTCTTTGATTGCGGGCAAGGGCAAGGGACTGAACAATATAAAGCAGATCATGACAAAGACAATCTTCCAGACTGAAGAATGGACTAGGGTCAGGTTTGGGGCTGGCACGCCCTGGCGTCGCTGCTGGTGTGTCGTTGCTCCGCCAGATCCCAAGGCGCTTAAGCAACACGCAAAAGCAGCTAAGAAGAACTCTGCCTACAGCCGCTCGACTCCTGTGCTCAAAGGGGACATCAAGTTTTACGACACTGCTAAGGTGACTAAGAAAACCAAGCCGGTAGCAACCATCAACGATGCCTACTCTACCTACGCCGTCTATCCCCAGAGCAGGGCTCTGATCGACCAGTCAACGCTGATCAAGATAGAGGGAACCATCACCATCCACTCGAGCCCCGAGATCACCACCGAAGGTTTCGTCTTTGTCATGCCAGAGGTGCATCCAGCCGTATCGGGCTTCGAGATGATGTTGCGCTTTCTCTTCCCCATCTACGATATTTTCCACCTCTACGGTCGACCAACGAAGCTGATTGCTGACACATTGGATACCCGAGGCCTCATGTTCGCTCTGCCGCAAGAAAAGCGCTACGGCTACCTGGATCTGTTTGACATGACTGGTCTCGTCAACACCGAGGGTAGTGGGAGGTGGAGTGAACTGGAGTGGCGAAAGAGGATGAAGAACATGGTCTCGGAGCATGTCAGTAAGGCACGAGAGAATGGGCCTGGAAGCAGATCAGACAGCCGTCAGAGACAGAGGAACAGCCTTCCTGGTCGGGGATCACTACGCTTCGCTGACAGCGACTCCATGAGCTCTGACCCTTCGCTGAGCAAGGCTGTAGCCTTTGGGCCGCCCAGAACGGATTCAGCGCCGCCCGGCGATGGAGTCGTGTTTGGTCAACAGCAGTATCAACGCCATAACAGGTCCGCCTCGGAGAACATGAGCCCGCCCCCTTCACAACACAGGGCTGGTGGCCAGTACCAACAGCAGCAACAGCATCAGTACCAGCAGCAGAACCAATACCTGCCATCCAGACTGTCGCAAGAACAACACCAAGGCTACGACGACTACGATGACCAGCAGGGTCCCCCGCCGCCGCCGCCAATGCACGGCGATCCCGCCCGTCAGAACTACTATGGCTCTTACCAAGGCATGCAGGAGGAGGGAGGACAGCACAACAACCGCAGCAGTTCTGAAGAGGAGGAAGGCTACCCCGAGATGCCTCAGCAGCAGGTCGTTCCACCGGCTCCGCAGCCGTTGATGGTAGGAGGCCCAGACGCGCCTGTCTCACCCCCACCAGCCTTCACACACCAGGCGAGCAGCCGGCCAGGCACGGCTCCGCGCGCCGCTCCCGAACTTCGTAGGGCTAACAGCCGTATGTCGAGCACCACGCTGTCCCAGCTGGCAGCTGCCAGTAATGCGCAGGGCGCCGCGGCGGCTGCCGCCGCAGCCGCTGCCAACGGTCAGGAGCTGAGCCGTGATATGATGAACATGAATTTGGCGGATAGGTATACGCATCCGCAGGGATATTGATTTGTACTTCTTGTCCTAATTGTTAAGATAGGCCGGTGACGGCTGCTGACACATCCGATCAGCCAGGACTCCAAAGTCCGAGACCGTACACATACGACGATCATCACACGTCTGCAGATCCCAGTTCCGTTGATTACTCAAGAGACCAAGCCCATCCGCCTCCTTCTGCTGCTCGCCCTGCTGATCCTCCTCTGCCTCAATCCTCTCCGCACAACACCTCTGCTAGGTCTTCCACAAATACTACTCAGGCAAGCCAAATCCCCAGCAGTCTGCGTGCTGACGCCCCAGCCACTCCACGCCCCTCGCCTCTGGGTCAGTCAGTCAGCAGTACTCTTGCTCCGGCTCTGGACTATGGTCCTCCTCACTCGCACTCTGCGCCTAATCTTCCGCTCAGCCCTACCATTCCAGCTGTAGCACGGCCGGAGCCGCTTCCGCAAGCTTCGCCCTCCTCCCCACGGAGCGCCCTGCCGCAATCGCCTCCACCGCCACACTCGTCAACACCTCCACACTCGCCACCAGGCCCCGAGCGCAGAACCAACAGCGTCTTGCGCAAGCCCGTTCCACGCACATCCGTCAATTCAGCGCTGGCCTACTCTCCGAGTGCAGTGAATAAGAGTATTCGTCGCAAGGCGGTTGAGAGTGCCATCTCTCGCGTGCAGCCCATGAGCGACGCAGTGTCAGAAGTGACAGACGCCAGCAGCACTGGCGACTACAGCAGTCACTACTCGGAATCTATCAAGTCGCCGGACACATCCCGTGGACCTATCATGCTGCCCACCGGACAACAGATCCCCAACCGGAGCGGACAGGCACGCACGGGTGTGCTCAGGGTGGCAGGCGGTACCGACGCCGACCGCGAGGTCGTGGTGGGTGACGCCAAGTACAAGTACGAAGGCGACCCGAGCCTGGTGAAGCTGGACCTCCCGGACATTGACTTCGGTCCTACACAGCTCTTCACACCCGAGGATCCGAACCAACCCAAGCCACGGCCAAAGTCGAGTCTAGGGCCTTTCAGCCTGAGCCAAGAAAATCTCTTGAACTTCACCGCGGCCCAGCCAGCAAGAGCAGATGACCGGCCTGTCACAGCTCCTGATCAGGCACAGGCGAACCGCAGGAGCATGGCGTGGCAAGCTACGGCAGGTTCACGACCCCAGAGCCGGCAGGACATGGGCCTCACGCCTGAAGAGTTTGTACAACAACGCAATTCACCCGGTAGAGTCACTCCAGTCTACGCTCACGGTCGCCAACAATCCATGACGCCGCCACGCGACGGCCGCAAGCGCCTGTCCAAGACTCCTCCAGCCCACATCCAGCAAAAGTCCTCAGGCGACTGGTCTGGTCAGCATGCGCAAGGCCAGCCGTCCAGCCGACCACACTCCCGAGGCGCCTCAGCCGCGCTGGCCACAAATGCAGACTACAGCAAGCGGCTCTCTGCCAGAGAGCAGGAACATGTCGCGCGAATGACAAATTCTCCACTCATCGACCTTGCCACACAACGGCCGAAGAGGCAGGAAAGCAGCGGTGGGCTCGTGTCAGCCATTGCCGCACGAGAGCAAGAGAAGCAGGCGATGAAGGCCGGATACGGGGGCCACATGGTGCAGCAAGCAATCGCTCAGCGTTCACAGGCTCAGGCTCAGGCACAGCAGCAGTATGCCCAGTACTACGAACGCCGTCCCAGCCCTGGAGGCCCGATGCAGACACAGTATGCCGGAGTCATCGACTCCAGCTATAACCAGGGCATTCCACCAGGATACCAACTTGAATACGAGCAGCCAAGCCCCTACGCTAGACAACAGCAGACATACTTTCAAGACGGTTACGCGAGCGATGCAGGCGCCTATCGTGCTCATAGCCCCAATCCGCAGACTCAACGTCCGCTTTCGGGGTACAATCAAAACAGGTTGTCCTATCAACCACAGCCTGCATTCGCAGGACAGCGAACGCCAAGCCCAAACATGAGGAGCCACCGACCTAACGAGTCGCATGATTCGTATTTCAGGCAAATCAGTCAGGGTGGCCCATCTGGACCAACGCGCTAGGTTGACCTTTGCAGGTTTTCTACCGGTTGCTCGAATCATGGCGGGTCTGGAACTTGGGTCGCTGATAAAGAAGATGGCTTTACGAATCAGAAAGGAAAAAGTTTTGTATTAAAATTAGACACGGGGTTCTCTGGTTCCAGTGGTACTTCTAATCAATTCTCTTTTTCGTTGGACTTCTCTACCCAAAGGATGAAACCTCTAAACTTGCCTCGAAAAAAAAATCTAAAAGGCCTGAACATGATCTTCTCACTATAGATGCATGTAATCGATTAAACCCGGCCTTCCATGGCTTCAACGAGCTGCTAATTTGATAGTAATTTGCTAAAGCAGATCAGGCTACTTCTTAATGAGTCCTAAACACTGCAGCAAGGACTTGCAAGGATGGCCAAAGATATTGCATGTCATTGGCCATGAACGTTGAAGCACCACCCTTGTTCTGCAGCCTGTGTCTAGGACGTGCGAGGTCAAGTGTAGTAGCACTTACAATACTCGACTTGCCACTCGTACTGACTTTCCCTTCTCTAGAATGTCCAGCAGCAAGCTGCTGGACGGGAAAGTATTGCCCAGTATGATGGGAGTGGCGAAACTCGTGTTGGCCGTGCTTCCACCAATTTCCTCTACTCCTTCTTCTACGAACCGCTTGCCTTTTCTCAGGATTAATCCAAAGCTCAACCAATCTCTTTCCAAAAAAAAAATAAAATTGAGGAAAGGTCCCTCAGCATTAAAGTCTGTCAGGTTTGAACAACACCGATGGAACCTCTATCAAGCTGGATGAAGACATTCGAAAAGGTTTTGTCGTCTCTACCATGCTGGAAACTTGAACCGAAACATGACGCTCGTGGCAAGGTCGCCAAGAGACTGCTTCTGCTTCCCTTTTTTCTGGGGCACTGCTGGAGCACACACTGATATCACAACATAGATTTGTTTCGCCGTGAGAACATCTCCAAACGGTAGCTGCTCTTAGGCGGTTGGTTCGGAAAATTGCTGCCGGGCACAATCGACTTGACACCACCCGCTGGCCTTGTATTATCGGTCCGATACAAATTGTCAGTTATGAACAGCAGGCTGACCTGTTTGGGCCTCTGGAAGACCTTGACATGATCATGAAGGGTTATAATCAGAGCGAGCCTAGTCGAAAGCTGAGGTTTGAATCAACACTCTCAACCCTGTTCAGTCCGAAAATGTCTCACCAAGCATTGGTGGTACTACGGGCAGGATTGAGGAACGGCCTGTATTTGCGTAGACTCAAAGTGTCGGAAAAATAGCAGCCACCCTTCGCTCCAGAAAAGATGGTCTCTTGGCAACCGGTGTATTTCCCATGGGCGTGATAAATTTGAGAGGATATCTGACCTCTTAGATTCTGACGCAACAAGCTCTTTGAAGAAGTCATACATAGAATAACAAATACATAGCTTGTTTGGCTTGTATGATAGAGGAGGGAATGAGTATGAATGAGAAAATCGATCACCCTTTGAATCTGATGTCAACGCCACCAGCCAATAAAATTTCAGCTCAGAATCAACTCATGCTTTTGTGACGATACGTGCTGGTGACAGTTTTCTCAATTCGCTTAAGTCCTGCTTTGACACCGCACATAAGATTAAAGCTGCTAAGCTTTGAGTCTTCACTTCTGACATCAAGTTCCTATACACGAGGTACCTACCCAGGTAGGTAGTCTATAGTATAGCAAGAAGGACGACATCAAAGCATCTTTGTGATTCGCGGGTTTTGGTGGGGCATCTTCCCTTCAGCCGGTCACCACCACTTTGAGAGGGATCTGTCAGCTCAATATGGTTTCAAATGACTCTTCAATCTTGATTATACATTTGGCATCCGAGCAAGAAGTTGACGAAGAAAGCAGGCATTCTCATTTGTAAGGTTTGGACATGAAAGTCACAGCTTTTTGGATTTTTCTTTTCCATCTTCAACTATGTGGGGAACGCAAAGCCAAAATCCATTTGAATGTACGGAACGGTCTCCGATAAAGATGCCGCCAGACACTTTTCTATTTGAGCAATCATCATACCTCCCTGGTTGGATTCATGATCAGGCAAGATGTCACAACAGCAGGTCTCGACCAAGAAGCAGCAGGGTGAGTTTACGAAAACACGTCCAGGCCGCACTCAATGCCGAGACCTAGACTGACCTGCGACTAGAGCTTCAGCTCCAGTACACTACGTTCAAGAACAACCTTCAGCAGCTGGCCTCGAAAATTGGAGACATCGAGCAAGAGACAGAAGAGCATAAGTACGATGCACGGTGTCACCTCATCCCCCCAATGCTGGGTTTACAAGCGCCCCACGCCTTCACTCATCTTGTCTCTTCCCCCCCCCCTTTTCAAACAAACCTTGTCTCCCTCGTTATCAGGGTGAGGAGGGTGAGTGTTCCGACCTAGCTCTGACAAGCTAAAAAGTTACACCGCTCATAGAGTGACGGACAGTGACAGCGTGGACTTTGTTAATAACTGATTGGCCTACTGACCGCCTTTCTGGCAAAGAATAATCTGACCCATAATCGCAGGCTCGTGCTCGAAAGTCTGGAACAGCTTCCGGACGATCGAAAATGCTTCCGCATGGTCAATGGTGTGCTGGTGGAACGGACAGTCAAGGAGGTGAAGCCGGCGCTGAGAACAAACTCTGACGGGCTGGCAAAGGTGCTCGATCAGCTTGTCAAGGAATACAAGAAGCAGCAGGACGAGATGGAGAAGTGGAAGGTAATGTTGTGACATTTTGCTTGCATCCCGTCGTTATCGTGTTGGAAGTCAGCGTCTCGTCGCATCGCGCCGAGTCCTGGTAGCAAGGTCTCGCAGCGACGACTTCCTTGACAGTGGAACTTCGGCTGAGACGGCACCCCCGGACCAGTGGGAAACGAAAGGGGCTGCCCTTGTAGGAAAAGAAGATAGCCTGCTTTCTCATTCCTGGAGGGGCAGGTTTTCTCGTTGAGCATCTCCCTTGACCTGCTCTACTTGCTTTCACCCTCAAATCGAAAGGTCGCTAACGTGTTGTGTGTGGGAAACTGCAGAAGAAGAACAACATTCAAGTCGTGCAGCAGCAATGAAGCAAGCGGAGCACGAGACAGATCAGAAGGCTTGTTTAGGGGGGCGAGATCAACTCCTTGGTTCAAAGTATGGAAGTTTGAGTCTGGCTGCTACTGGAAGGGCGGAAGGGGCGTTTGCTGCTTCCGCGCCATGGAGTGATTATATTGGTGGCTCGTGGCGGACGAAGTTCCGCCACCAGACCATGAAATGTAGCTGCTGGTGATAAATATGAGGATTTGAGACAGCTTAAGCCGCACCTGTACGTCAACTGAGGCCATGATGAGATTGGTTGGAACCTGCAGTAGGCTGCGTTCGGAGCGCATGGAGGCGGAAACACAAAATTATTTCGCTCAAGTTGATTGGGCACGCCTGCATAGACGGTGGCCAGCAGAGAAAATCATGGCAGACACGCTGCTCTGAGATCTGACCCCGGGCTGTGACGGGTATTTAACGCCATTCTGGCTTGCCGAAGCACGCGGTAGGGTCGCGATTATCGGGGACGAATTAGAGCGGAGGAAGGGAAGGAAGGAGGGAGGCGAGGGAGGAGGGAGAGAAGGCAGAATGAAAGGGAAAGGGAGAACCAACTTGCAGAGAAGGAGCGGCGGAGAAGAACCCCTGAAGGGAAGGAGCGATTACTTACATCCAAAATTTCCAGTGATGTGCGTACCCAACTTGAAATCTCATGCTACTTGCAACAGTAGTGTCACGTCACAGTATTGGTTCATCATCTGTTGGGTAGGTTCTTAACTGCCACGAACTTCACGGCTCTTGATACTGTCTTCGCTTGCTGAATTTCAAACTTTCTCCATCTCCCGCATTTTGGAAGGCCGTGGCTTACCGTAGCTTCGGCTCGTGGTGAGGGAATGAAATGCATTAACGGGCAAGAAAACAACGACTGAAGGCAAGCCAGGACGGCCCCGCACGGCAGTACCTGACCGATCAATATCTGGTTGATGATCGCGCTGACTGCTTCAAACCCGTCTCGCCTTCAAGCGGATGAACTTTTCTCACCATGTTGATAGAAGTCGCCGGAAAAACTAAAATGTCGATGTCATGAACCACTGCTAGTCCTTTGCAAGGCTGAATCAAAGTTGTTGGTATGTTCGCGGAGGATGGGAGGCTGACTGACTACCCAGGTACCTAGGTAGGTACTAGCCAGCTGGCTGGTGCTGCTTCAGCTGCTTCAACTTTCCTTTTTGGTACGGCCTTTCCAATCTGCTCCCCGTTGAGTCTGAACTTCACGACCCAAAAATTTGGTGATCACCGTTGTTGGCCCGTTCGTCGTTCAATCCGTGCCCGCGTTCGCGTGTCTGTTGCCCGTCCGCCTAGCAACATACGGTTCGTGCGGGATGCCACCTTTTTAGGTAAAGGGGGAGAAACCGCCCCCAGCACGCGGGACGTATACATAATAACTAACAGTGGCAGCAGCATTACGCCAAGTGGGACGGCTATCGATAAGGCTGCCGCGTCCAACCAGCAGGTCAGGGGTCCGCAAACAGCAATGCTCAAGCCTAAAAGAACTTGTCGGGGATGAGCGAGCAAACTCATCTGGGTCAGACAGGCTGACACATTACCGGGGGAGACGGACGGGCGGGACTGTCGGCTAGAGTCGCGCAATCGCTTACGGATATGCTTGCTGACAGAGAGGGATGCGAGCCAGCTAGCCGGTAGGGTGGGGATCAAGATGTGGCGACCATGACGATAATGGTGGACTTTTCGTTGGCAGGAGCCAGCTGGAAAGGAGTAAGACGGGAGGGAAGTGGCGGGAAGGGAGGGCGGAAAAACGAGGCTTGACTTTGAGGAAGGCTTGTCAGAAAGACGATTAGACCCGGCGATGGATTTTAGTGCTTAAGGCATTGGCATTGACGGTTGCTATAATCGCATGTATGATAGTGAGCCACGGGCAATGAATCACAAGTAGTGGTGTAGTGCTGATGTTAAGGGAGGTGAGTGGCACAGGTTGGGAAACCCAGGCCGATTCACCATATCCTCAACATGATGTTGATGGTGATGTTGATGTCCGTGAAGAAGCAGTCACTTGACAATAGTCGTCAGTACTGAGGTAGTAATACCTTATCAGCAGCGCAATTTCACATATTAAAAGACGTACAGATACTCCTGTGGCAGTTTCCTCAGCCGTCGAAGACTGTTGCTTGGGAGGGTACAGAGGAGTTGCCGTCTTCGTGGTAGTGAGAATTTCAAGGTTGACAATGGTAGTATTAGTACTAGTACTAGTAGCAGCAGCAGCAGCAGCAGCAGTGGGCAACTACTTCCGCCATGGTACGGGATAGCTGCTGCAGCGGATCCATGCGACCGGCTGTTCAGGGCCAAGCTCCGGCCGTCAGCCAAACCAGTGGCGTGCAGGCGAAACTTGCACTCCTGCATGCTCAGGTGGGTACTATGTCCTGGTAGCTTCATCGTTCTGCTCCCTCTCTCCCTCTCTACTGAACCGGCAGTGCCTCTGGCACCGCCCCATCCTCCTTCTCAATGAATGTCCAGCGGTTTGATGCAATAAGTATGACGTTCACAAGTTGTGTGAACAGAAAGTACATGGCCGGCTCTAGCGCCTTAGCATTGCTGGTAATAGCAGTTCTATTGAGGGAGAATAGTCGTGCTGGAGCACCAAGTCAGCTGTCGCCCTTCAAACATGACAAGCCCCTTGTTACCATTCCGCATGCCGGTGATCCTTCTCGAGGGGAAGGGTGGTGGGCTGCCAGTGCGCTGGCCACCTTCGCAGGCTTCCATGAACCGTGGATCGACGCCAAAACGACGCCTGTCCTGCCCAATGCTGTGGGCAGCAAGTTCACTGGACGAGCTAGACTAAGGTACCGATGACCGTGCTGGATCTCTGAATGGACGCTTCCAACGTCATGTCTTCGCCAACCCGATCAAGCCTTGTGCAAATATCCGTCTGCTTCCTGGGTACACTTTACTTCCAGTGAATCGAACACGACCGATCAGAATTTGCACTCGATAATCATGTGTGATCGTGGAGTGAGTCTTGGTGGCCTGCGAGCCCTGCTGGAGACGCGCTTAAATCTGTACGGTACAGCTTCCGGGCAGAAGCTCTCTCATAGTCCCCACGTAACGCGAGTCCGAAGAAAGGTATCTACCTAAACGTTCAAGTGCCATAGGCCACGCAATGGGTTTGATTACCACAATCATATTCGCATTGATGTAGATCACTGGCACACCACAGATGTTGCAAATGAGGTCGTGCGAACACAAGACAGCGAGGAGAAGACGTCGCATACTTGCATTCATCTCGTGGCCGTGACCGCCAAACCCGAATTCCCCACTCCCGAATCGCGACTTCGCGGTGAAGATCAGTCTTTTGCACCTGGCGGCGAGGCTGCCACAATTACGACATTTGGTAACACAAAACAAAAGGGTGCGAATACAGAACACGCACCTGTACTAGTACCTGAATGGGTAGCAAGCATGCGTGAGGCAGCGACCACCTGCGGCAGCCACGATGCACAACATCGGTCTTGTTCAGAGCGTGTCGGACGTGCTTGCCGCTGCATGTGCAGGCATCGCCCTCATCCGAGCATCGTTCCTGCCTCGTAGCCTCTCTCTCTCTCTCTCTCTCTCACACTCTCGCTCGCGCCTGCAGGAAAGGGAAGAAAAAGGGGGATAATTGGCGCGAGATTAGACCGCGCCAAAGAGTGCACGTGGGGCCTTTGGCCACTGCCAGCCCCTATCAGGAAAAGCACCTGCTAAATCCAGACCATACAACCTGCGTCTGCTTTTTGCCGATGATAATGTCTTTGTGCCGCTGGTGTCTCGATTAGAATGCATCTTGCAGCCGCTGCAGAATCTGCTGCACGTTAGGCACGACATTCGAGACTGCCCTCGTAGAATCCAAGAGCTACCACTAGCAGTTGCGCCTTGCGCCTCCGGTTCGCCTATGACACCACGCACACACGCGGTTTCTTTATGTTAGGCTGCGAACGAGTAGAAGTCGTACCTCCTGCACCTTCTTTTCCACGCTAAAAATTTTCTTCCTGTGGTAGTAAACACACACACGCACGCACGCCTTCTCCACACTCACTCTCCTTCAGCCACGCACACCAGACACGCAATCTTTCACACACATCGCATGCGCGTAGGCTGTAGCAATTTGCCCTCCGACATTGCCATAAGCAGCTTTTTGCGCCGTTGTTGAACCCGGCCTTTTTTGCTCGGGTCTGACTGCATCCACCACTGCAGGATTACATACGAGCAGCGCAGCATCCACCTCTCAAGACGAGGGCAGGGGCTGGAGGGAAGAGAGAAGACGGTTAAAAAAAAAACAAGAGAAGAAACGCTCCGAGGTAAGCTCTCATCCCATTCTCCCTTACGGCAAAGCTACCACCCAGCTAGCCAGCTAGCTAGCCAGACCCAATCGTGCTAGACCAGCGCCAGACTCGTTTTTGAGACCCTATTCTGTGTTGCGGTGTGCATCTGCCGGGCAGACCTACAGTTTGCTCGTCTGCACCATCGCACAGCTTTGTCGTTCAGGCTTGGAAGGCCCAGACACCGCCTGATCGTGTTTGGTCCGATACCAGGAGCTGCTGGACCTTTCCAGGGTGGAGCTTACAAGAGGTGGACTCAATACATCCTCAAGTTGAGAGGGCAAAGAAAGTCTGCTAGGGCGCGTGGTGCCCTGATATCAGTGGGAGGCGCATCAGCTAGCAGTCATTAGTCTTCAGAACTGCGACGCTCCATGCACGCCACACAATCGGAGAAGCCATTGACACGTCTAGTAGGGCTATAGCGCGACCTGTCAAACAGGCCAAAGACTTCATTTGATTGCTTGAATCAGGCACCTTCGCCGAGAGCGATCACCCAAACGCCCTTGTGTCATCACGCATACGCTATCCACCTTCTTACTGCAAATCACCTGGTCGCTGTACCCGAGACCTTCCTTCGGCATCGAGTCCGCGCAACTAAAGACATTTGGGAGCTAGAGGAAAAAGAGAGAGAGTGTGTGTGTGTGTGTGCGTGTGTGTGAGTGAGAGAGAAAGAACAGAAGGAACAAGAGGACCCTCCGTTTGGAAGCACAAGCAAATACATCCACACCCACCCAAAACCCGCACACCACTCGCAATCAAGCTCATTCTCCACTTTCAAACCCACGTCGAGCCACGCAGTCTTCAAAGCGAAGAGGCAGAAGGCAAGGCAGAAGCGTACGCGGAGGGTCTAGCGAGAAAGCAAGAGAACGAGTGTGGCGGGCAGGGAGAGGAAGGACAAAGGCAGAAGAAGACTCCGATCGTCGACAGCAAGTGGATACCTCGTGAGCCAAGCGAGCTCGCAGCACTTGCTCTTTTGTCCTTCAACTGCCATTCGCTGAGCTGCCTTGTAGGTGGCTCACGAGCTTCGCCTGGGCATTGAGGAGTATCGCGATCACGTATCCTCTCACCCTGGACATAGGCCTATCATTGGCTCGTTGCTGTCCTGCAAAAACTACTCTCGACCATCACCTCGTGATTGAGTAGACAATCTCTTTTCCCATCCGGAAAAGCCCCGGTATCTCTGCCAATAGGGCGCCAGTTCTCGTTCGACTCTTCAGCCAATCTTTTTTCTTTGCTTCCTTTGAATCGCAAACGGAGGGAGTTTGATCCCGTCGCTTGTCTCTTCCCCGGCTCTCTGTGAACGAACAAGGGCTTTGTGGGGGCGATCACCAGATCGAAGAGGGGCTGCCAAAGCAACAAGTAACATAGAGAAGCGGAGAGAAAGAGAAAAGAAAAAGAAGACGGGCAGAGAGTATTCGCCTTGTTCTCTCTACCAACACCAACAGCACTACCACTATCGCCTCCACCTTTATTACCACACCCAAAACTGCTGCTAGCACCCTCCATCCCTGCCGGCACAGTCGCAGTAGGGTTGCCACAATCTCCACCCTGACCAGGTTGCCGGAACCTCTGATCCCGTATCGAGCTAGCCTCAAGGGTCTGTAAGAGCACCAGCAATCAGCCATAACCCGCAAGATCTACCAGACCGCACACACACCCACACAGCCTCAAGCTAAAGGGGGCGGAAAGGGAGACACGGGAGTAACGGTCGTCAGATTGGACAGCACGCTCGTGACGTGTTTAACCGCCTTGCAAGAAGGGTCCGAAAAAGCAGCCATCACAGCGCCGAGGCATCTGCCCTAACCCTCCTAGCTAGGCCGCGTCAAGGGTACTAAGGTCAGCGCGGTCATCTACATCATGTCTGCCTCTCCTCCCAAAGACGCCGCCGGCGACGTGGAACAAACTGAAGAGACGCCCAACAACGTCGAGACACAGAAGAACGATATGGATCGCACTGATGAGCAGAGCAGGGGCGAGGGGCCCTTCAATGAGTTTGACGTCAAGGAACAGGATCGTTGGCTACCCATAGCGAATGGTGAGTTTTGCTTCAGTAACGTATCTTTGTACCTGCACCCTCCTCCTTGCTGTTCCTTCTCACCTCTGTCCCTCGTATACAACCCTGCATTCGCAGGAATGCGTGTATACGCGATCGTACGTACAATGTTACGCACACACTTCAGACTTCACCTGTCTGGCTTGCTTTTCCCTTTCTTGATGCATCGGATCTTGTCGGTGTCATGTATGTGCACCGTTCCTAGATTCGAGCCGCTGCTGCAAGTTTCAACCCCCAACTCGAGTACAGCAGAAAGAGGGAGGAAAGGGATAAACAGCCCCTCGACAAGCGCGCGCGCGCGCCCGGTCTATCGCATCCATACATATCAGTCAGCAACACTGAATGGGGAGGGGTGTGTGTGTGTGTGTGTGGTGTGCTTACACCTACTGTGTCAGCCGGTCAGGTTGCTTCAAACAGTGAAACCTCTCACGGGGAATGTTTTGTGTGCACATAGCCGCGGCTTGTGCGAGTCTGACCGTCCGAAAAGCCCTCACTGAAGCAATATGATGAACACTGGTGATGCTCCGGCATCGATTTGCCCAATCTTGCGCCATGCACTATCCTGCTCTAGAGGATGATCCACTCTGGACAAAGACCCGCCATTCGCCCTGGCTTGACCTCCGCTTTACTCAAATCTACTCGCTCACTGGCTGCTTCAGAGTGAAGGACTGGATTGGATAAAGACGAGCCAGTTGAAAAGAGCTTCTTGTCGTGTCAAAGCGTCAGTCTACGCATTGGGCTAGTGACGAGTTGGCTACTGCAGCTGAGCGAGAAAGCAGCGATCAAGCCAAAGCATTGGTGTGGACGCGGCCTAGCCAGTCTTGCGACCCCAACAAGCACAAAAATCCAGTAGCAGCAGATCGAGCAAATGTCGACCAATCATCATTATCAGCGAACAGTGCCAGGCCCACAGTTGGGAGAGGACAAGGAGCGGCATTGGCAGCACCCGCAGCACCGGCAGCAGCAACAGAGGGAAGAGGGGGAGGAGCAGGAAGAGGAACAGCAAGAAGAGCAGGGCAGCCAGCAAAACGCTGCTGTCCCCTTCACACCTGCTGCCCTGCCCATACCTCCCCATCAGGCATCTTCACCCGGCTCCGGCAGTCAGCTGTCATCATCGCTTCCCCTTACTCAAGCCACCTCTTTTGGAACAGAAGCTAATGTTGAGAATTTTGCCGTAGTGGCTCGGATCATGAAAAATGCATTGCCTGAAAACGCCAAGATAGCGAAAGAGGCGAAAGAGTGCATGCAGGAATGCGTCAGCGAATTCATCAGCTTTATTACGAGTGAAGGTAAATCACAGACACTTCTGCCATCTTTACCCCCATCTTTTGGATCAAGAAAGCCCAAGATCGTGTGTTCAGCCATCCTGAAAAGGAATGTGGCATGTATCTGGTGCTTTACTTAATGGAGAGAACTCGCCCCATGATGGAACTGCCTCGAAACTTGGCGTACGGCCAGCAATACAGCTGCAGAAAGCTAACTAACTGTTCGAACAGCATCCGAAAAATGTCAACACGAGAAGAGAAAGACTGTTAACGGCGAGGATATTCTATTCGCGATGAATTCACTCGGTTTCGAGAATTACGCAGAAGCCTTGAAGATATATCTCACGAAGTACCGTGAGGTAAGTGCGCTGATCTTTCGGATCAAACTTCTTGCCTGATGCAACACTTGTCGCACCTGTCTTCTCCCTATACTTTGATCTCTTCCAGAAAGCAATCTGTGAAACAATTGCAATGATTCGTGCGAACACGCTTATCACCGCTTTGGGCCCTTGATGCCGCTGGTCTCAGCTCCTAGCTAAAGCTTCCAAACATCTCACCCCGTTCGTTCGTTGCTCCACCTTCACACATCATACTAACGATTCGTGTGCTTTCAGACCTTGCAGAGCAGAGCAGATCAACAACAGCGAGAACAAGCTGCACAGGCAGGCCAAGCAACGAATCAACCGGGCCAGCCTGCTAACAACGGCAACCCAGGTCAGCCAGGTGGCATGCCAGGGTCTGCGCAATTTTCGGGGTCTGAGAATGCCGCCACATCCATGCTTGCAGGAGATGGAGCCGTCGACTATGGCCTGGGCGGAGATGCCACCCATGATCAGACTTTCTAGTGGGAGGACCCAGGGGCTCAGGGTGGCGCAGAGCGCTCGGGCGCAGGTGCGGGTGAAGATCGCAGCCATGACAATATAGAAAAAGAGGAATCCAAATCAGACCCTCCCTTCAGAGTGTGGAACCCTGTCACTGGCAATTACGAAGAGGAGTCGATGGAGCGTCGACTAGAGAAGAAAAGGAAGATGCAGGACCCAGAGCGGCAACGGAAGAGACGCAAGGAGGAGCTGACAAGAGCTCTCCTTAAAGAGGCCCCAGACACTGCAACATATCTGGAGGCCAAAAACGAGCTGGTTGAGCAGGGACTCTAGGACGAAGACCTGTTGCCTGACCCAGACTGGAATCCATTCATTCAAAGATACAATTCAGATGTTGACCGCGAAAACTATGAGAGACTGACAGGAGTGTCATCGCGCCCACTGCAGTTTGCAGGGCGTCTGGACCAACCAGCTGGTTCATTGCAATGGTTACCTCCTTTGCTTCCCAAACCTTCGGACTCCAGCTCAATCGAGCCTAATGGAGACTCTGGCCACCCGATCGAGGGCGGTACCGATCACAGGAACGAAAAGAATCAAGCTGGCGTTGACAAAGAAGACTCAAGTTCGTCAAACAAAAAAAGACTTCACCGAGACGACTCCCTGCCACAGATAGCAAGTCCCAGCCCAAAAACGTTGGATTTGCCTTCTCTTTCCTTGCCGACACCGGATGAGAAAACGCTTGATCAAAATTGACTTGTTGTTCTAATCGGAGACGACTAAGACTCATTTTTGCGGCCTTACTTGTTTTAGTGCAAAGAATTGATTTCTCCCAGCTCGATGCAGGTCATATCAGCCTGGAGGAAGAATTTGGAATTGCAGAGATGTTTGGAGGTTGAAAGGACGTGATCGTTTCATGAAGCTGGACTTCGTGTTACGCCGGAGATTTGTGAGATGCGTGTGAGTACCACTTATATTCAGCCCAGGACACTGCGATGGCCGACCATTATTGGTTCTTCTTGGTTTTATCAGTCTTTTTCTTCGAGTATGAAAAATGCTACGGGAGCCGGGTTTGGGTTTACTAGAATCGCTTGAGTGCTCAGGCACGCCCCTTTTGGAACACGCTGCTTCCTCGCTCGACCACTGGCTTGCTGAAGCTCTCTGCAGCTCTCATCTGCCCCCGGGCCAAGCAAATCTGCGGTTCTGTGTCGGGAGGGCAGAAAGTCGTTTAGAAAAGACATGAGATCGTAAATGGGATTGGCACCGGAAGGAAGGGTTTGGGAGGTTTCCCTGAAATTTCTTTTGCTAAAAGCAATACGCGCGCAAACACAATACACTAATGGTATCGGGCTTCTGCAATATTTCTGGCTTCTCTATCTAATGCTCAAGGAACAAGTCTTGTCTTCTCTTCTCTTCTACCGGTCTTCTTTCCCACCATCAAAGAGGACGCAAAGTTGTGTTATCGGATAAGTGTGGCCAGCACGTTGAAGGTGAAAAGAGAGATCATATTCGGAGAAAGCGTGATATGTTTCATTCATGTCATTGACTTGCTGCCTTCATACATACTGTACCACTGCTGAGATGCAACTAGATGGCCATACGCCCTATCCCAGATGAGGCCTTACCGTCCCAGACTTCCACAGTCTTCCTGGAATTCGACGCCGTTCGTGTTAGAATAAAATTAATTGATAAAGAAGAAAGTAATCCTCAGAAACGGATTGTTCTCTAATGCCTACCTATTTTGCAATCGCTTGTTTGACAGACCTGACAATTAATTCAGCGGTTGGCTTTGAAACTTTCACTCGGAAAAGGGAAGAGGGGCGTGAGAGAGAGACGGATACGTCTCATGTTCCGTCTTCAGAGTCACCGTTGGTAATCATTGCCACAGCTGTCACTGCCGCTGCTGGCTAAATTTCCCTCTTCATCCCAGCTATGGGCGAATGACCGTCTTATGCAGAACGATTCAGGCAAACGTCATCGTGATCTCTCCTTCATCTTCCTCATCACCATGGCCATGATTGTCAGACGCCCAAGCATTATGTTCAAGCACGGGACTTCTAATGTCGTTCGATGCCCTCGAAGCACTGTTCGGTTTATCGCTGCCTTTGCTACCAAAATCGTCATCTCTGTCGGCGCTTTCTATCCCCAACCCTGCTGGCATAGTCGCCGAAGACTTCAGTGGTGGCCGATGTGAGCCCCAGTCCGCATTATCGTCATCCCCATGGCTGTGATACGTCCCTCCAGCCGGCTCAAAAGACATCGTGATTCCTCCACCGTTGTGCAGAGGATCGGCGTCTTCATCCTCATCGTAGTCGTACAAATTCGAGACGTTTGTGGCACCACTTTTGCCAGCTGATGCGCCGTCTGGCTTTGGTGAACCGCCATTGGACTTCGAGTCCTTTCCAGCAGCTTTCGCATCCTTGATTGATGACGGCGAGGACGCAGGGCTCGCGTTGTTGTAACTCTTGGAACCTCGTAGGGCTGCGAAGGGGTTCAATCTGCTTCCAGCCGATTTGGGCGTTGCCACGTCTGTCGACTTTTTGGCTGGTGCTGAGTTTTCTTCTCCAGTAGCTGGTTGAGCGGGTTTATTGAGATCTAGCTGCATCGGCGGCAAAGTCGACTCGAGCTGCTTCACTTCCATGTGCTCACTCTCAAGCTCCTTCAATATTGCGTCAGTGTCGAATAGCACGTTGCCAAATTCGCCCTTGCCATCACCACTCTTCCGACCAGCGGCTCCAGTCGTAGCCAGCTGTTCGTCTGTGTTTCGTTTATCGTAGGTTTCCCAGCCTTTCTTCTGTTCTTTCTTCTTGTTGCCCCACCAGCGCCGTTTTTGCGGTTGTTCCGCGGCTGCCTGTCGCGCTTCTTCGATCTCTTGGATCAGTTCACGTTGGCGAGACTCGTGATTATCAGGGTCTGGATCCTCGATTTCGGAAAATTCATCGCTAATAACCTCCCAGCCCAGCTCGCGTAATAGTCGCGGCATGGCGGCACGGTATGCCATGTGCCCATTCACGATCTCTGAGCAAGAGAAGTTCTCCACGCCGGGAACGTCCTCAACCGCGGCCAAACCAGCCACGCGGGAAAGGCCACCGGAAGTTGCGCGGAATAGGTAGCCAAGGATCCAATCGTTGGAAGCGTAGCCATTCACGAAACGTCCACTGATTATGGTTCGAACCCGCAGCCATTCTTCCTTGCTCGCAATGACTGGGCTTCCGAAGATGTAAACGTTCTGTATCAGTCCAAATGCTCCCCTGTTGGCCAATTCCTTAAGGCAGGAGAAAATGACTCGTGCACCCAGACTGAAACCCACAAGGGTAATCGGCCTGACGCCAAGATGCCTATCGATGATCGAGTCTGCGAGAATGAGTCCAGCACGCTCTGCACGATCCAAACTGCTTGACCATGGATTATCGATAAGATAAGAAAGCTTTGTCAAGATGAGAGGAGCGGTGAGACCAGCCATCAACGCTGACAGAAAAGTTGCTGCTAGAAGCTGTTGAAGTCCTTGTGTAAGAGCCTCGGTTGCTAAAATACGGATGGTGTCACCCATGCTCGTCAACATCTCAGGTTCGAAGAGCAGACTATAGATATCGCCCATTATCGGATCCACTGTAGAGAAGGGAAGACGAACATCGTCGACTTTGCCGTTCATCCAGCCTGAGACTGTTATAATAAGGTTTACTCGTTTGTTGTTGTGTAGTGGCCGATACTCGAATGTTCGTACAGCGCCCATCCTTCGACTAGACGCATTGATTGCTATGGTACCACCCGCAATGGCGGAACTGGTAGTGATGATGGCGACACCACCAGCTCCGGCTAAGAAGCCACTTGTGCCTGCAACTCCGATGGCTGAAAAGCCTGCGGCCAGACCAGCTCCAATGACAGGGGCGAGAATGCCGGCAGACAAGCCAATCAGCAAGCCACCTCCGGCGGTAGCTAGGCCCATCATGAGATATTTCTTCTTCAGCGCCTTTTTCCGTCGTGCTTCAATGTGATCTGCTTCATCCCAGTCCTCGCGAGCGGCTTCCTCCTGCATTTCAAGAGCATCTGTAATGCGCTTCTCGAACCGACAGATATCCAGCCAGGTTATTTCTAAAGCCTCTCCAACCTTTTCCAAAAGGCTACGCGATCGAGCGTCATAAATTGAATCGCCAATGAGAACCAAAAACAGGTCGCAGAGAATGGTCCACCTCAGATCGATATCAAGCATCTCTTTCTTTTCAAGTGTCGACGGGTCCACAACCTCAGGAACTTGTCCCTGATCTTCTTCTGAGTAAGGAGGCGGTGGCTCTGCCACCTCCTCATCATCGTCAATGTCAAAGTTTGTAGGATTGTCTTTCGGTTCTGGCGATCTCGGACTGTCTTCGGGTTGAAGGGGCGATCTCTCGGGAACTGCGGATGGCCCCGGCGATTTGCTCTCATTGTCGCTGCTCATGCCTGGCTTAGCCTTGGAGCTCTTAGATTCGGGCTCGGGCTTGGAGTCTGCCAGAGGGTTTCTTGTTCGAGCATTCTGCATTAGTGCTGGAGTCATGTCTGCCGGTTGTATTCCATGTTCGGCCAGTTGCTCGATCATGACCTGCTCTGCGAGACTGTCAGCTGGATCTACTAGCATCAAGGGGCCGCACTGATGCTCACCTGATGAACTGATGTCCATATGGGCATACAATCGGACCATCATCTTCTGGCTCCACATCTGTAGACTCTCTGTTGCATTTTGAAAATCTTTCTTGAACTTCTTCGTGACTTTAGCTCTATCCATTTCCTTTCTCATAGCCTCCATTGACAATCTTGTAACGCCAACATAAGCTATTCTCTGACCCTCAGTCAGAAGGTCCTTGGTAGCTTGCATCTGCGAAGTTGCGTCTCTACCCTCCTCGTCGCCCTCTTCATCAATGACGTTTGTTCCCCCTCCTTTATTCTTGAACAGGTACGATGTATGCTCATCCATGCTTGTGGCTGACACGGCATCATCGTCCAACTGGACTCGGGTATACCCCTTCCCAGCACCACCCTTGACGGGATCGAAATCATCGTCTTCGTCGTACTGCTTGTCGCCCTTAGCAACAAGATGACCGAAGTCATCGTAATAGTCCATCTTCGAGTCTGTAGGCATCTCTTGCCACTTCAGCTCTTCTTCCTCTTCCACTTGCTCTTTAGGTGGCGCAAGTGCCTGGTGTGACCACTCTGATACCCCGCCCACATCTTTTACGTCTGCTCCTGACCCGGAACGAAGCTTGCGGGTTGCACTCGGACTGCCCGAGCTCCCTCTCGAGCCAGAACGGTCTTTCCGCGTCCGCTCTGGCGTGACCGGGCGATCAATAGGTCCTCCTTTCTCTTCACCGTCTGCTTGTGACATCGCCGCTATTTTCGCTTTGTCTGAGTTGTCAGACGACCCTGCTGCTACCTTTGTCTTCTTGTCCAGTCGTCCGTCTTTCGATTCTGACGCATTGTCGGCCGTTGTCGATAGCTCTGACTTAACTGCACCCGACACCGCCTGGTTGTGATTTTCTTTGTAGGATACAGATGCCGTTGTGCTTGCCACCGCTTCACCAGATACAGTGTCTGCTTGCTGCTCCGACCTCGCAGTATTATTATTTAGATCTGAGCTAGTAGCGTCGGCAGCCTTTGATAAAGCATCATTCCCCTGCAGATCCTTCTCTTCGGCCGTCGGTTTGCGAGATTCATTCTTTTCTCCCTCACCTTTCCGCCCCGCGTCGACATCCCCTTCGTCGGCAGACTGGAACTCGTCCGAACTGACAGTGCCACGTCTTTTAAGCTTGGGCCGTATGGGAAGTCCGAAATCGTCAATCTCGGGAGCTGTAGGCTGCTTTGAGCTGTCAGTTACCGCTTTGAGATCGTTCCCTGCTCGTACGGTCGTCTGTGTGAGCCTCGCAGCATCGATGCCGCTTTGGGTGATCCTGTGCTCCGCCTCAGTTGAGGCGGGAGGGGCGGCGGCCGTCGTCGGCGGCGGCATCGGCGGGGAAGAGGGCATCATGCAAGGTCGCGCCTATGCCTCAGGTCCCCATCTGAAGTTTAGGACAGGTAAGAGAAAGAAAGAGGGAGCTTGTGGGGTGCAAAGAACCATAGAAAAATGAGGGAGACTTGACGATGATCGAAGGATTCTCCATGCAGAGAGTCTCCGTCCAGTAACAAGAAACGGTCCCTGGCAAAATACGCGGTGGAGCTTTCAGGGGTGTGCTCCGTCAACTCAAAAAGTTTACGCGGTCGATCTTTTCTTCTGAACAAACGAAGCTGTCTCTTGAAATTCATGAAGCAGGATCCGCACTGTTCGGCGCTCCCTTCCGCATTGTGGTAGATGGTGGATAACTTGAACATGGCGTGCACCCCAATCGATCCGCTTCCCTGCCAGATGCGGTATGCGGCGTCTCTATACCCTCCATCCATCCTAGCTGCTTCCGGTGCGGAACGAGTGCCGTCTAGGAGTGAGCTTAATCTCGCCCGCAACACTCTAATCAAATAGTATAGATCTCACTAGCTTGGTCGCTCGCATCAATATCAATCTACACACTGCCACTCCACACAGCTTTCTGTGGCTCCAGACACCATAACAACTACCTACGGTTGGGCATCTTTGATATTAGATATCAAGACAGTTGGCCTGACTAACATGCTGTGACTTTCAACCTCGCTCTCGATATCTTACGCTTTTAGAACAGCTGCATCGCAAAGCAATGTCTCTCTGGCAGTAAGCTTTTTACCAATTTTCTCTCCTCGTCTTCGCACCACAGCGGTCATTTTCCTGGCCTTGACGCTTTGCTAACCAATTGATCTCAATGATCTCGACAGGTCTTATCTACGAGCGAGCCCACGCACAAAAGCACTTCTTGGAGCCAGCGTTCTTGCCTGGGGCGCGATTGGATTATTCACATCGGACAAGACTGAAGCAGCCTTTGGTCTAACTCCAACCCAGGAAGATGAACGACGGCTACATGATCAGGTCGACATGTACGTTCCGAAGGTGTCGACTGTTGAAAGGAAATGAGGTCCAAGACAGGTAACAATGTGTACCGATAT
The DNA here is from genome assembly GCA_027478595.1 of Erythroxylum anguifugum. Classification (NCBI taxonomy): domain Eukaryota; kingdom Viridiplantae; phylum Streptophyta; class Magnoliopsida; order Malpighiales; family Erythroxylaceae; genus Erythroxylum; species Erythroxylum anguifugum. Next base: position 4,377 of record JANIPN010269210.1, on the reverse strand, counting down.
AAGGTCAAGACGACACGCTGTAAAGCACAAAGGATATCGCAACATGGCAAGTGTCATTGCTTCGGCACGTCTGTTGTGCAGCATATAGCGAATGACACTCAGAACCAGGACAATACGAGTCGAAAAGCCGGAATCTTGGTCCACTAGCGAAGCATAGTGTCTCCAAGCATTCACAGATCAACAAGCTCAGAAATTAAAGCGTAATCTTCCCATGACCACTGAGTGTCTCTGCGATAGAGCCAGGAGACTGAAGAGAAGATCTTGCTTGAGCTTGATGAGTATCTATACTCGGCAAAGCAAAACCCAGCAGGACAGGCAACGGACACAAGGCCTATTCTCGAAAGAGCAGGGAGGTTTTGGATTTCATCTTACCATCAATACTAAACAATCACTACTTCGAAAGAACTGACGATCATCGATCTGAGACAAAGTCTGGGAAAGCAGCAAAACTTTCCAGAAACTTTCTCCTCCATGATAATGCACTCCTCAGATAAGCGATCGGTCGAGATGGGACCAAATCCAAGACACAGAGCAGACGGCTTTCACACAACTTGATTACTCGCGTGCCTGACACGAAACACGAAAAGTATGTGTTCTGTCGTGTCGCTTTGGCACAGTCAGCCTTCGTCGGAGCATCAGCCTCTGTCTCGTGCAGCTGGTGGATCTTCCGAGGGAAAATCCAAAGATCAGCCAAAACATGGGCCAGCCTTTTCTATTCCAAATGCTTGTCTGCGAATGCACACGGTTGAGGCAGTCATGCTGAAACGGACTTTGTTTGGGCCTCTTGACGGCACAGCTCAGATGGCAGAGGCGAAGCGAGACACCGGGAGGAGTGAGGCGTGGTGAAAATGAGACTTGAAAGGCGGGGAAGAGAAACATCCTGAATCATGGCTGGAGCTAACGAAATAGCTAACGATTCCGTGCACTCTTGTGCAATGCTGTTGCGATTCTTGACACTGTCGGCCTCGGTCACGGTTACCGTAGTAGGCCCGGGGGCAATGGGCGACAAGGAGCCGCAACTTTTGCGAGATTTGAGATGGATCTTCCAGTTTACAAAATCACTTAATGGACGCAAGAACCTATTTGTAGAGAGTAATTCTTCATTTCATGGTGTAGCATCGAGTCTACAAAGAGAACTTCGGATAACTATTGCAGATTTCATCATCAACCTTGCTCAAACCATGGGGATCACGTCGACCTTGTGAGGCCGATCATGCCGTGAGACATTTCCTCTGCTCTCCTAGCGCAATCCCGCCTTAATCCAGTATTATGTGCAGAGAAGTGAATCAATTTCGACCCGTTGCCAGGCCGCGGAGTATCAATTTCCGAGAGAATCGAAAGTAACAGTATCAAACAGTAAAAGAGCTCATGGACAAAACATTGCCGATGGTGTGCTGAGTGAAAGGAGAAAATAGAAAAGTAGTGAACGTCCTTTAGCGTCTGATTTCCAAACGGTCAGGTCAGAATTTGCATGTCCTGGTATCAAAGTAGAACAGTTTTTTTTGGGGGGTCCTCTTTGCATTTTATCTTGTGTGGGTATTTTGTCTCGTAGCAGTCGTCATCAGTCGTGTCTACCAACCAGTGGTGTGGATGAGGGTATCGTGGTATTGATCATTGTGATTGTCCAGATCCAGTACTGTCTTAGTGAGCAGTTCCGAAGAACGACTGTTCATACGGCGAGCCTATCTCGGCCATATATTCCTCTGCGCTGAAAGTACGCAGCCCGTGCTTGTGCAGGTAGTCCTGCTCCTCATCCCAGATGGTGGGTTCAAGTGTCAGTTTCTGCTTTCGCATCGCAGGCTTGACAGGTGCAGGCGTCTTGGGTGTGCTTGGCATGGTGGGGACTGACGGAGATGAGGCGACAGAGTCTTCTGACGGGCGGGTCATTGGGCTGGGCAACGACTCCATGTTTTCACGAGTGGGGGAAAACTCTTCGGCGACCTCTGTCAGCTTGGCCAACTCGGCACTGAATGGATGCGAAGCATCGATCGAGGCGGAGGAGACGTGTGTGCGGGCTGAGAACATGTCGACGCTGTTGCGAGCAACAATGGGCTCCTTTGAGGAATGGGTGGACTGGTGACGCGACGACGCGGTCGACTTGCGGCTGGCATTGTCGCTGGCTAGAATGGGCGTCGACGCAGCGCTTGTCGTGCTTGCTGTATCCGAACGCACGCGACTCAGGCTGCGCTGACGAGCCAAAGCCTGGTGCGTCCTCTTGGTGTGACTCGGTGCCCGCTGTGGCACTGCAGGTGCAGCAGTGGGAGCGACATTTGTCGAATCTTCAGCAACTGGAGACTTAGCAAGGTCAGAGTCGTAGCTCTTCTGACTCTTTGGCGAGGCGGGGCTGCCGGATGCTGAGTCGGGAAGAAAGTTCAGGCGAGTGTGAAGATCCTGGACCTGCTGCTCCGAAGGCTCATCGGTTGGCGTCGACAGGCCCGAAGTCACCGTGGTCGACGCGCCGCTAGTCAGAGGCGGAATGCTGTTCTCAGATCGGAGCGAGTTCGACGAGACGGCGGTGGTGAGATGCTTCAAGTCAGGCGTTATGATACTGTCCGAGTTGATGTGGGGCAGATCGGGCGCCGTGAAGGCCAACGGGTTTGTAGCAGAGAGAAGTTCGATAGGCAGAGAGATGTCGGGTCTCGGAGCGATCTTCTCAGACCTCTTCATGCTGAACGCTCGGCTGATACCATTGCCAGTTCCCTCTGTTGTCGACATTTTCCGGTTGATGCGAGTGGTCAGCGACCTCGCAAGGTTCGCAGGGTTCGCCATCTTGTCCATTTCGATTGTTTCTTGACCAGAGAATTGAACAACTCGGTTGATGTCGTCGCAAAGGGTGGCTGATTTGATACCTGGTGTTGAGTGAAAGTGAAATATTCTGACGTTGATGTAAGAAAGATGAAGGACAGTAGTGAGTGTCGGCTGACTAGCAGCAGACCAAGACGAGGAGGAAAATCTTGTCGAGAACGACTGTTATCGGGCCAAAGCCTGTTGGGAAAAAATGAGTGGTGGTGTTGAGGTCGCGAGCGATTATATCGTCGGGTGATCGGTCTGGGCCAGGCGCGCTGCGTGTTCAAACAGCTGGGTGGAACACGTGCAAATTGAGTGTGCGGCCGGGGCCGATATCGACACTGAGACAGGTCTTTCGTGAGCGCACAACAAATGATTGAAACGACGGCTCTGCCTAGAGAGCGAAATGGGCAGTCTGAGCTGCGCAGTTGGGAAAAAGAAGGAGGGTACTGAGAGAGCGTGTAGGGCGACGAGCTGACGCTTGCGAAGGTGAGGTAGAAGAGGAGAGAGCGTAGGATGAGGCAGCGGATGCCGTAAGTAAGAGGAAAAATCCGGAAGTAAGGTCGAAGGGAAGAAGAGCGAGGAGGAAACCATGCTGCTGATCCTCCTTTGCTGCAAGTCCTCTCCTCATCGGGGCAAACACCATTACTGGGGGGGGGGGGGGGGGGGGGGGGCCCAGCGGTGCAGCGGTGCAGCGGTGCAGCGGGCCAAGTGTGGGTGCGAGCGTCAGAGCGAAGAGGAAAAGAAAAGATAAAAAAGGCAAGAGACAGCCAGTAGTGAGCGAGGCACCGTCAGAGCCGGGGGAGGGCCCAGTAGTGATGGCGCGAGCAAGTGCGTGTGTGTGTGTGTGTGTGTGTGTGTGTGTGTGTGTGTGTGTGTGCCGCCTGGGCGGCACTTTGGTAGGAAAGCTAAAAGGAAATGCTGGTCAGACAAGCAATCAGGCGAACAAGAATTTTGAGCGGCACCCTGCCCCGGGGCAAAGCCCGAGAAACAGTGGGAGGCGCAGCTTTTGGGGTAGAACAGGTGTACACCAGTCTCGCCCACCCATCGGAAGCAGCTGATGTGGCCGTCATCATCACTCACTCTGGTCCCCACAGAACAGCGAGAATGGCGATCACGCAAGTGCACACGGCGGCAGGAGGCAACCAAGACTAGGAGCAGGTCGTGCGCAGATGGCCCCCATGTCGCGGGAGAACTGTCAATGCATGCGCAGTAAGGAAAAGGAAAGGCAGCATCCTTGACACGGCTCGCAGCACCCGCTCGGTTTTGACGCCTTGCACGTCCCCCTGGGTTTTGCTAGGGCTACCAGTAGGAGTCGCATCCTGGATTCAGCAGACGAAAATTGGCAGCAGTTTGTGACGCCGCAGTGGCTGAGAAGCGCCGAGTGGCAGCCAGCAGACTCCTAATGGAGGTGGGCGCCACGGTGTCACTGGAGCATTTCGCCAGGGGCAATTGCGCACCCGTGCCTGACTAGGGCCAAAGCGGCTTGCTGCATTGCCGTGTTTCCCCCTCGTCGTTTCCTGGCTTGCTTTGCTAGTAGATGAGGTGTTCACATCACCTTCGGCACGAGCAAGACTACACGAGTATTGC
>JANIPN010268699.1:0-15308 GCA_027478595.1 Erythroxylum anguifugum | reverse complement strand
GGGGGGGGCGGGTGTGGAGGAGGTGGAGAATGATCTCTTATTCTATGGTATACTCTATTTATAACTTTAGCCTAGCTATACTATCAATCATAAATCACTGTTCAGCTACAAAGAGGTTTATAATCAAAGAAACAGGTTTATTTCGAACTGAAACTTAGGCAAGTTATGAGAAATTTTAGGGAAGGAATTCTGGTAAACTGTACTTCGCCACACTTTGTACCTATTGGGACCGTATAGTTACCCATTCCAGGTTGCCAATCTACTGTGAGCCACTACTATTGAATCCTATCTGTAGCAACCTGAAATTGCTGTCGTAACTGAGTTTTAACCCTCAAAGGTAAACTCATAATCGTGTTTGATGAATATGCAACCTTGGCAAAGTTTATATCTTACATTCAAGATGAATTGGCTCTGCTTTAATAATCCAAATTGCGTCCTTTTCACGCCGACAAATAGTTCAACGTTGAGGAAGTAAGCATATGGATTCCATCTAGAAAAGTTGATAGAGATAAAGCGGCGTGGCTTGTAGGCATTGACGATGAAGGTGAGACCAGACTCCTTGGGACTAGTTCAAAGAAAAATCTAGAATCGAGTCGCAAAGAGATTTTTCCATTTGGACTGTTATTGATGAGTTTCTCCCATCTGTATTCTATTGCTTGTGTTACTTGGTTGATAGACGTCTCTAAATCGGAATAATTCTTCTCACTCATCAGTGCAGCAAGTTCATTCCGCCATCGTTATGTCAACAGTGTACGATCTCCAACAACTTGGCTCTATTAACGGGGGGTCCATACCGTACGTTGGTTTCACTAGTAGAAGTCTGGAATCTGAGCTTGACCTTTCGGTTTTTCTTTCAGCTACTATACTCTACGATTATGCGCAATTGGCGTGTCGGGTCGGCTACTTCATTGCTTTCAAGAATAGAAAAGTTGTATTTAGCTATGGCAGCAGGCCTATTCCCCTGCTTTGTATACCCTATCCACATGCTTTCAGTTAATTGCTTTACTGCAGACTGTTTCTTCCAAGTTGCTACGGACAACTGGCTGTTCCGCTAATCTGAATTGGGACCATTTCACTAGTTCAATTGTATCATTTCAAGAGTTACGTAAAGTACAGTGAAGGGATTCTATTAGTACAATCAAATGCTTATCGAAGAAGTTCATCACTATACTGAAAAGGCGGCTCCCAATTTTTAACATGCACAGGGACTAAAGCCTTAATGCGCTCTTCCTCAGCTTTATCAAAACCATTTGATCTGCTCAAAATCTCCGTAAAACCTTCTTTGAGAGTTCCATCCTTATCATACGGCTCGGATTTTATCCAATCTACCCACTTAGCAACGAGCGAGCTCAACGAGCCATGCTGTGCTTGAAACCACTCGTTATGTTCTTTTCCACAGACACAGTTTTTCTGCAAATATCTCGAGTCCTTCAACTCCCCATGAATGAGTTTCTCCACGAGTTCCACGTGCGGTATTGGTGACTTAGAACTTAGGATTTTTTGTGGTTTATATTTGCATTCCCATCGAAATCTATCCATACGTTTTTCGAGGTCTACAGTGTGTCCAATTTTCACGTAGCCAAAGACCCCTGGAGTACGATAGACATAAATATAGCCGGTCTTTGCATATTTGGTTAATTGATACCCAATAAGCTCCCGTAAAACACTAGTAATGTCTTTGCCGTTTTTATTTTTGGGTTGATAGGGCTTAAATCCTGTAAAGGTATAAGATATTGTTCCTTTGAAACACTCTTTAATTGAAGGACCTAAAACGGGAGATCGAACGGTCTCAGGGGTCGCATCGATGATGTGTTCTCGAAATGCCAATACAATGCGATATCTCTCTTCTATATGACCGAATTTATCTTTATCTTGTGGGTCTTTATCTCGTGGGTTGCAAAGAGTTTTCAAGGCTAAATCGTGTGCGTGCGCCTGGCAGCTTTCCGGGTCGTTAATATAGTCTGCCTTTTCCAAAGTTTTGATAGTATCTTCAATATCTTTAATATCTTTTTCTGTAAAGTTAGAAAGCATATTCGGACATCTCCCGGTGGATGTCCGTTCAAAGCACGTTGTGGCTGTTTCATTGAATAACTCCCAAGCATCACCTTTGAGAGCCTTGTTGTATAGTTCAAGAGTGCTAGGCAAATTAGGTGGATTGACCTGATTGGGAAGTCTAACTTTAATGGGAGGTGCGAAAAAAGACCTTTGCTCATATTTCACGCTCTCCGTTTGCACAATATTTGCGGCTTTGGCATTACTAGCAGATGGTTGAATATCCTGGATTTGAGAGTTGTTGGTTTGTAATGGATTCACATTCTTGGGTATATCACTAATACTTAGGCTCCGAAACCCAAAAGCTTCTGTATGCTGTGATGATGTAGTGTTATACACAGTTTTTTGGGTCGGGCCATCGTCGGATCCTCCTCCAGACGCGCCTTTAAACACTACCTTTGGGCGTGGAGCATGTTTCTTGGATGCTGTAGAGAGAGTTGGTCCATGGTTAGGATTCGTTGCCTGATCCTGCCTAGTGAAAGTGTCTCCAGGCAGGAGTGAGAAGTCCTTAGCCCAAGCAGTGGATCCGGTTGAAAGTATAGAAGTCGTCAAGCCAGAGTTGTTTATGTTTGATTTCTTGATGGAAGGGCTTTCCGATTCGACTCTATTTCCGAATTTCAGTTTAGATCCAAGTAGACTAGAAGGAGTATCGGGTGTGTATGATCGAGACTTATGGCTTTCGATAGTGTCCACTATTTCTGGAGGGGGTGGTGCGCTTTCGACGTAGGAATGTGTAAGGATATTGGATTGAGGGGTTTCTGGACCTTCAGATATTGAAAAATTACCGTGCTCGACTATTTCTTTAGTCATTGAGCGAATGTGAGAGTGGCCTAGACTATTATTGAGATCATCAGTATCCTCTTTATGCATACACATAATCCTTCTATTGGAGGCTCCATCATAGCCATCAAGCTGTTTCTGCGTCTGTAGCACTTCAATCGATTCCGAAATGGTGGTTGCAATCTCCTCGATGCCTTCCTCTATTTTAATATCCGGTAATAGTTTAGGACTTCCTGTTCCTTCAGGTTTAGTCACAGTATTGGGTTCATTTGTAGGTTGTCTTTGGGCACGTCTATCCGTCAATCCCAATAACCATTGACTATAAGTCTTTGCAAGCTCATTGGAGATCCTAAACCACTTTCTCTTCTCTTCAATCTTTCGCAGTTCGAGTATCCATGGAAATTGAGGGGCTGGTTTCTCCTGGGCAAACCCGTGTCGACCTGCGGAAATGGAAAGATTCTGAAACGTAGTGCTGATGTCGCCTAAATTATCCGATACCTGAGAAATGAAGCTTCCTAATGCCTAAACTATGTTAGAAAAGCTGACCAGCTATTGTTATTTATCTAACCTTGGTGGTCGCCGAGATAAGCTCAAAACTTTCAAGATCCATGCAGCGAGAAGCGTCAGTCAAACCTTTGCTTCGTCCACGCATTTGATTTGCAGTAAAGATCAAGTAAAGGTCGTCCATTGTTGCTAATATTTGAATTGTTTACCTAGGGCTGCTGTATCGTTTGCGAGATAGTTGTAGTTTATATACACAATGTTCAACTTTGCAGCCTAGCAGGCCATTGCCCCTATATAAGAACAGCTGGCAATTTTTAAGACACTAACAGAGAAAGTAAGTCCGACCCTCAGTATACGATAGCCGAACTGGCCACCTAGGTCGAAGTAGGGTTGCACTGTATCGTGTGGCGTTGCACCGAGTGGCCCAGCAAGCGACGATAAGCTGTAAGTATAAAAAGTATGCAAGGCTGAAACGCGGGCCGTATTATGGTGAGACCTTTAAGAGGAACCAGTATGCAAGGCTGGCAACTGTCTTCCGTGTCTTTCTAATGTGATGAGAATCGCTTGTTTCATTGGATATCGAAGCCTTCAGTAGCGTCCACGAACAGGTGCACAGCGTAGCAATGGTAGTGTTACATACAAGCAGGGACAGCATTAAAGGACTAAACTCTATTTAACTGAGAAAATAAGAATGATGCGGGTAGGTAACGGATACAAGTTTAAACTGGGAAAGATCACCCGATACTTATAAGGGGTATTCGGGTAGCTCGCCATTGGATTTGGCAGGTTCTAACGTCTGACAAACGCAACATAGCCCAAACAATGTAACACGTTGAAACTGGCGACTGGATCCCAGTGTTCAGCTCTGACTGATACATCGGATTTGAACAACTCAGGCAGTGAGGCCGAGACATGAGATCCATGTCCTGTACCGAATGGTAACAGCTTCAAGGAGCATTTATTGTGAAGATTACAAACAGCTCATAGCCTCCAGAGATTTGTAAATGCGAAGGGATGCTATCGCAAGCCGCCTACGTAGCCCTATATCCGACATTTTGAAAAATGACATACACTCTGTGCTCGGAGATCAGAGAGGTGTTAAATCGCTTGCTATCTTAGGATGAAGACGAAGCAAATATGTGATACAGATTGTCAAAGGGGAATTGAGAGTTACGGAAGTAGCGGGACGAGTCGGATACGCTGTTCGAGCGGGGTGGTTCGTTTAAATAACCTGAAATACAAGACTAAGATATCAAGGCCTGTGGGTCCCGCTCACAAAACTTCATAATGTATATTTGTAGTTGAATAAGCTTTGTTGTAGTGACGCCTAGTAATCTGATTGTCACAAGTAATAACCTCACTATTGCTGGTCTCGCCCTACTCGATAAAAGCGCGGGCTGGGCCGTCACTCCCCGCTGCCAAAACAGCCACTGCATGACTTTACCTCAGATGGTTTGTGGATGGAGGTCTTATAGAGATGCTATACCATTCCAAAGATGATGAATTGGCAATTAGCACAGAAGTGACGTTGAAGATAAAAATGTAAGGGATGAAGAAGCTTAGGTGTTTCCCCGGGTGGTGTGCCAGCTATTCATCATTGAGAAAACCCCCCAGACTTCGCCTAATTTTTTAATAGGGAGTAGAGACAGGGATCAACCCCCTGGATCAATACGCATCGCTAGTAAGCCTAAAGCTAGAGGCTTGGCAACTAAACTTCAACATGTGGGATACGATAACACGATAGCTAGTGATATGATAGTGGTTACTTATTGATGCTAACGAGCGAAAAGGGTTGTTAAGCAAACCCTGATATACGAAAGATATATGAAAGACCTTGGACCCTCCTTCATGGCTTGTTATAGCTCTTGTTAGGATCACACTGGCTATCTCTGTCCTGTGCGAGTAATCTCGAGGATCCGGCTCGTCAAGAGGTTCTTTTATTTAACCACAACAGTTTCGTTCGGTAAGGCAAGAACACACTCAACCGTGGCCCCAGATTGTTTCCCTCTGGCGATGCAGGCGGTTTGCACATTTTTTCTGTCGTTCCAATTCTCGGATTCGCCAGGTTGGATTGTATAATATCTATTGTCGCTGTTTACCTCCCAGTCATCACCAAGCTTGCTGATGGAGACCATTATCTCTCCGCCAGTCAAATTGACAACTGTTATAGGCATTGCGTGCAATCGGTTAACTGGTTGTTGGTATGAAGATTTTCTAATGTGGGCTTGGCTTCCGAATATGTAGTGGCTGATGATGACTGGTTTGAAGATGGATGCTTCTAATTTGCAGTGACGATAATGATTCAGAGGAACAGGGGAAACTAATATTCAAACATAAGTAATGTAACAATCTCAGTTCAAAGGTGATTTTACCTGGTTGACTGACAACGGAATCCGCGAAGAACTATAGATTGGTATAGATAAACATGAGGATTCCTCAAGCTTAAATAGACACACCTGGGCTGGAGGCTGCGCTGATGGCCCATGATGGCCCATGATGGTATCTTAATCTTGCGCCTATAGGCATTGTGGTAATTGCACTAGAGCAGTTCTCTCCTGCGATATTTTACGGATCCAGCAAGATCTTCAGCTGAGCAGCTTAGTCGAGATGCCAGCCGAACGATCGGTTGGCAAGTATACTACCACTTTAGCTTTTACCCCTCATTCTACTCTATAGCATCCACCTATACTACCCAATGGCGATGTTTGAGGAGGTCCATGCAGCCTGGAGATCGGAAATAAGTTTTCCGAAATGGACCTACTTCAGCCAATCGAACCGCATCAAAATTATGTTCCGACATTAAGAGTTCGTGTAGAGCTCCTTGGAGTCCAGATTCAGATAAAGCCAAGATGACTTGGCCAAAAGTCCCAGATGTAGTTGCCTTGAAACTGCAAAAGGTCGGTCATATTCAGGCGGCCATCTTAGGGGCAACTTCTGCAATCCTACCCACCCAGTTTTGATTCTGTAATATATTGTAGAAATACTCCTCCATAAACTTTAACATGATACCTATATTAGTAACTTGATGCGAGGGATTTGAAAGTTTAACCGCTGCACCTGCCTATTTTATATCGTTTTGAGAACTCATTATAAAATTTTCTGTCTTCCTCGCCGGGGAGGGGTCGAATGAAGTGGACCTTGGAAGTTACGTGACAATATAGTTTGAATGATAGAGGTGATCTGCAAACAAGGGTTGCTTCGAGTTATAATAGCAGTTGTTCGAGGCCTGGAGAGCATTCACCAGATATAATGGTTATCAGAGGCGGTGAAAGGCTGCTCGTAGGTTAATAAAAGCGATTGTAATGATAGGATGATAGGTAGGAGGATGTTACGGATTAAGCAAGAGGAATTTGGTTTGATCGTATATCAAAGTCGTGCGTGGCCAGAGTTGTCTAATTAATCCGACGGCCGTCCCCGTCTTTCCGGAAATGGTATAAGGTCATGAAACCCAACGTGAGGCAGAGCCCGCGCTCTTGGCGTCAGTCTTGATCCTGAACTTTAATCGTAGTCGGGTTTACATATTAGGTAAAATGTCTCTAGAAATTTAGCGTAGTCGGTCTTAGGCTTTGAGAGAGGTGCTATTCGTGCGCAGGAAGCCTGCTGCCTCGGCAGACTCCATCCGATCCGTAAAATGATGCCCACCATGTTATTATGATGTATTATGCAGATGGTGCGTTTGTCTGCTGGCCGAATTGTCTCTCTGTGACCTTGCTTTCATAGGCTCTTCTGGCTGTAGCTTGACTCTGGCCTTCGTCCATAGGAGCTTTGCATGATATGAATGCATTTGAAAGCGCTGATCAATATCCGTTTATCCAGTCCTTTTTGGTGGTGTGCGACACCCGGATTCCAGAGCCAGATCCCAGATCAGGGCTCTTGGCTGGCCCTAATATGAAACGTTCTCTGAAGACCGCATGGAGCCTGGTTTAGCCTCGTTTCTCCGCTCAGAGTTGTGGGCCAATCGTCGGACGATTTTCATGTGTATTGAGCTGTTCCCACGTACCCCATTTCAGCATAAATACTTATGTATGGAGGATACGTAGACTGGAGCGACTTGCTTGCTAACGAGTGATTTTAATGAAGTATTCCTATATCACCTCGAAGCGCGAACCTTCCAGCTCGGTATTCTTTTATGCTTCTCTTTGAGAGACAGCTCTAAGGTGGTGCGCCTTAGGATGAAACCAGCTTTCCTCCCTGAGAAAACCAACTGTAGCCAGGTCGAAATTGTATCATCTTTTTGCAATAGCCTCTAGACAAATATTCGCGATGGCCCTTCATTATATGACCTTGTTCTGGTGTGTTGCGACCATTCGATCAGTTGCTTGCCAATCATGTAATCCGGTAACAGCGGAATTTACCCTGGAAAATACATTGTATTTCCTCAAGAGTGACCCTTCCCAAAATTTCAAGGCCCATAGTTCCTAGGCCTAAAACTTCATGAATGAAGTCTCATGGAAAGGATGTTCGACGTCTTTAACGGCATTAAGCATGTATATCAAGGAGGTTTCACTGGTTACGTTAGTAAATTCGACGACAAAGATACTGATTTGATTGAAACTAATGACGATACAGGTGTTCCTCGCGTGTAAAGAACTTCTAGAACGGATTCATGTTAGGTTGTTGGAGTCGAAGCTGATTAAATATAATCCATCTTCGCTGTTTAGTCTAATGCTCTAGGGAGATTTGCTTTAGTTTCGCATAGTGGCCTGGGATTTATGGATGACCGATATTCAAATATATTAATTCATCCAGCGTGTAATTTAAAGGCCGGGCTTTTTAGGATTATAATTCCTGTTTTAGGTATCCCCTCCCCCGCTGGAATACTGCTACACTTTAGTGCCCGAGCGCTTACTAAGGCTAAATACCAATTAAAATTGGTATTTTAAAAGTTTTAGGGGCTTTAGGGAGGATGCCTTCTAAATTTGCCCCTAAAATTCTTATTAACCCACTCCTTAGGTGCTTATTTTAGGTGGCTTTAGGGGGGTTAATTTTGATGTTCTTTGCCAAGACACACTAAAATTTTTTTGACCTATCAAAAATTGCACTAAAGTGTAGCAGTTTTCCAGCGGGGGAGGGGATACATTCCGTAATAGATTTGACCAAGCACTACTAGATTATTTAGAATCGTCATTCAGCTTGGGTACATAGTAGTCTCTGCAACATGAACTACTGCTGATGGCCGGCTAACACAATTAAATCCAGCGATGCACCTATTAACCCTGATCCTCCGCCGCCTACACTATTATTGAGACGCCCGTGGTATTAGGCAGGCGGCAATTTGGAGTTTCCAACGCCTTTGCTGCCGCATGGTTTACTTTGCGTCGCACTCCTCATGTACATAGACTTACGACTTTTTAATTGTCACAATTGTGTTTAAAATTCTGCGCTAACGGCGTAAGCTTACGCGGACTAGTGTGTGATGCCTAACGTGATCCGAGAGATCCTCTTAAGTTTAGAGGACGCAAAGGTTGCTTATAACTGACTTCCTCAGATAGCACCAGCTCTAGCCTTTGAGAGAATTGGAATAAATAACGTGAGACCGCGACCGCTTATGATTGGAAGGGTGAGAGGTGGCATCGTCGATCCGACAAAATTGACTCTAACTGTGAGGTGGGCTATGCGGTTTTCATTCGTCGATCTTTCCAAATCTAGCGACAATCTCCATAATTGTTGAGAATATTGTAATGGAGACCTAGAACTGATTAAACTTCCCATATGCATTATATTGGATGCATGATCAAGAAGAAAGGTCGTTTTAGTCAAGTCCATTGAACCCATTGTTGGCGTAGAGAAATCAAGCAATTTCAAACTGCATACTCTTAACAAAGAATACAAATATGGACCGTAGCGGTACTATATTTGAGTCGGTCGGGGAGCTCATAGTGTAGTTTAGTTAGACTTTTATTCATAATCCAAATTATATGAACCATTTGTGCTCGGAGTAATTTGTTAATCATAGTACTTTCCGAATCATCAATACTCAAACCCCGTTCACTATTACAATTTTGTTTGAGTGGCATATTAACAAACCTTCGCTTGTCTTTATTTGTGTCCATCGAAATTGGTCCCTAGTTTGGCCGACTTGTTAGGCAGCCTGGACCAATTATACTTCGTCCAATGCAGGCACTGCATTATACTAAGTATAGAGGTGATTGGAGGCCATCTAAAGTTTGTTTTGAGGAGTACGGCATCGGAATTTAAGCCGACAAGGAACATGCTTCTGCAATGTGAAAGAGTATAATAAAATCAACACTGATTGGCTATCACGGGGACATCAGTACACGAATCACGTCTGAAATCTACGTCGGCCGACTGAGGTCCTAGGGGCTGGGTTAAATGCGATCTGCTGGGGTTGCACCAATATACTTTGTAAGAGAAAGTATCGTCAGAGAAGGAGGAGAGAGTATTGATAGCTGCAGTGATCATGGGTGGCTTCAAGTTGTGATAATTCATCTTAATAGAAAGTTTCAAATTCGCCATTTCGTTATCTCTTCCGGAAATCTAGCATTTACTGACTCCTTAACTAAACTAAGTAAAAACAGGGTCTCAAATTATGGTACCTATGTTGAGACCTAGGTAGGAACTACCATTTAGGGCGTTTTGCAACATATCCAAGGCTTCAGCGTTCATCAGCATCCTTCTTGAGAATTCAAAATCGAAAGTGCTAAATATCGCCGGACTGCGCAACTAGTGCAGCTTGAACGTCTGCTGTTGGGTCATATTATTGTAGAGATAAAGCTCAGCATTAATGTGTGCGTGCAATATGTGGGTAAGCAATGCACTTCTCATCAAGCTTATGATGATGGCCTGCGGCCGGATCACCCTTCTATGGACCATTTCGTATCTCCATTAGTGGAGCTGAAGTCTAATCAACCAACGTGAAATCACCGGCGGACCACATGATGAAGTAGTTGGAAGAGCTGAAGTTTCTGCTGTTCTTGGTAACATAACCTTCACGGGGCCGGTACTCTTCTCTCCTGAACTTATGTTGACCACCGTACCCCACTCCCCAGCTGAAGGCTTTTGCTACAAGGTACTATTATAGGCTTAGCTTGAACTTTGATCCTAGCCTGAGAGTGCACAGAGTGTACAGAGAAGATGGAAATTTGCACAGAGAGGATGAACAGTTGCACAGAGAGGATGAATGTCGCACAGAGAGACTCGATGCACTTGAAGCTTACAGATAATACATCTGGCTCGAGTCGGATAAACGGAACAAAGGTTGATTGGACTCAGTTCTGTAAGCTTTGAGAGCTAGCTGAGCTTGCATGCAGTACGTTAATCTTGTCGAATGAGAGCCTGGTATTGTGAAGGGTCAAACTACTGCCTTTTACCGGACCGGTCGAGTCACCGGTGAGGTGAAGCAGGTATTATTAAAAACATGTGAAAGTTCATACTAACCTAATTGTTGGAATCCTATAGACTGGTTGTGGGCTTAAGTATAAATTAACCCGCACTATCCCCCTTTCTCATTCTTTTATTTATCTTCCAGAGATTAAATAGCCTTCTTTTTCTAGCCTCTACCAGAAAATTCATCGAGTCACCTCCTGCAACTTACTCCACACTTTACGATGAAATCCACTCTGTTCTTATCGATCGTATTCTCCCTCCTATTGCCTCAAGTTACTCTCGCAAACCACTTCTACACGACGGATCCAGACGGGGAGTTGGCACCAATAGGGGGTTATCGCTTTGAGCTTGTAGCTTGCCACGTGGCAGACTCCCAGTTACCACGCACGGTGCCGGTTTATCGATGGTTCAACCAGCAGAACGTTCAGCATTTCTACACCACGGACAAGAATGGCGAGTTCGCTCCATCTTTAGGATACACTTATGAAGGACCAAGGTTTTACGTCTTTTCTGAGCAATTGCCGGGCACAGTACCTTTTCATCGATGGTTTGGGAACGGTCACTTCTACAGCATCAACAAAGCCGAAGGAGACAATGCTGGGTTCCAATACGAAGGAGTTCTCGGCTATGTTACCGCTGGAGATTCGCCTCTGCTGACCCCTTTATATAGATGGTACAATGGTGTATGAGGCAAGATAATGCTGGAAATGGGATGGGGTGAAATAACAGAACTGACATCACAATTTGACCAAAGCGTGAAATTTTGTATTCTATTTATTTCTAATGAGAAATTGATAATCAGTTTGACTCACAATACATTGCTTGCATTCTTGTAATGGAATTGGTTAGTATTTTACGAAATTATGCGTCAAGATAACCTCGCTATCAGCTTCTTGCTGCAATTTAACAAGCCTCAAGTCACGTTTCTTGCAAGTTAAGTATGTATTAACGTACTCAAATTAGCTAAAAAGGCCAACCCCAAGTCAAAAGTTGAATATCAGATTAGCGTAAGATATACTCCCGAGTCGGTTAGAATTATGCGGTAGTTGTTATTGCGTGTTTTCGCTGTTGGATCGGGACGAAACCAGAGTCACGATCACCAGAGAGAGGACGGATGAAGATGAAAAGGTTGGGGCTAGGTTCATTTTATGGAGAACGCAGTGATAAATTTCGAAGGGGTAAAGTTATGATCCGGTAAAATAATATTCAGGTCAATCATTGTTATACTGTTACTGTGACTTTTCGTTTAAATTTTGTGCAGTTCGTTCATTGCTTGCGTATGACATCCTTGATATATAGCCCTGCTCCGCAATCTGCCTAGAAGGTGGAATTTGCGTCCAATCTTCATTGTCCTTGACGCTCTACCACAGAAGTCGTCATGATAGTCTGAAAAATCAGGGACCTAGTTCATGGCCTCAACAATGTCAAACAACCCAAGTATTGTTCTAATAACAAGAACCGTAGTATTAGCTTTCTTTAAGCCGCAGTATAACCTCCATCAATGACTAATGGGTGGCCTGTTATGTATGCTGCATCGTCGCTTGAAAGAAAGACAGCTGATTTAGCCACATCTTCAGGCATTCCCCACTGGCCCCATGGAGTCATTTCTTCGATACCGCTCCGCAGTGTTGGATCATCATATATTGGTTGAGTCATTGGAGTTAGAAGATCTATGAATTGTGTTAGTACTCGTTGGGAGCTTCAAGGATACAGAAGGGCATGGTAAAGATACATACAGCCAGGGCAGATGCAATTGCAATGAATTTTCTCCTTGGCGTATTCTACAGCTACTTGTTTGGTCAGGAGTACCACAGCTCCTTTGGAGGCACAGTAGGCGGCTAATGTATTGTCAATAATCTAGAATAGGAGAAGATGACGCTATGAAGAATTCTTGCTTCTCTAGTAACTAGACCTTTACTCACCTGCGTTCGGCTTCAGGCCCACTAGTCCTAACATACTTGCTGTATTCACGATCCAACCACGATGACCACTTGAGTGAGGTTCCTGACGAAGAAACTGCCCGCAAGCAAACTTGCAACCAAGGAATGCGCTTCGAGCGTTTACTTTCCTAGTAAAAGATCAGCACGAGTCAAGCAACGAAGCTCAAAAAAGACACTATTATTGATAAGTACCAAGAGAAGGGACCTTACATGCTTAAATCCCAAGTTTCTTCCTTCATCTCGTGAATCTTTCCAGCCGTTTCAGTACCACCCAAGCCTGCATTGTTCGCAATACTGAATTCGTACAGCCCATTAGCTCCAACCGTTTTGTAGTTGCACGCAGAACTGACGCGCATAGATGTCGCGCAGCAATGAATATTAGCTTACACGTCTAATCGACCCCCGTGCTTCACGGCCTCTTCGACTAGAGCCTCAACTTGCTCTCCAACTGTCACATCGGTTTGTTTGAAGATAGCTTTACCGTCTCCAAATCTTTCACAGATGATTTCGTGTGTAGGCTTAGGATCACCTCTTGATGCAAAAGGTCTTAAATCAGCGCAGACGACAACTTTTGCACCTTCTCTTGCAAATGCAATTGCTATTGCCTGCCCAAGGCCCGAAGAAGAACCGGTAACAATGCAGACCTTGTCCGAAAGCCGACCCGAGGCTGAGTTGCTGGCCATGGTGATTACCGAGCTTGAACGATACCTCGTCTCACGTCAACATTGACGCCGCATTAGACTCTCGGTATGGAGCGGTGTTGGGACTTCATATGTCTTTTCATACGCAGACCCGTAGACCCACAGCCCACGCGCCGTCGACACGTATCTACATTATGATGTCCCAGGTGCGTGCTGGCAGACTATGTGTAGGTCATGTATATATCTATGCACGTATGCGCTACACATTGAATTCGTGAGGCGGAATTGGTTGACTAATATGGCGATAACTCCCGAAGCTGTATTTCGCGAGAACAGCGGGAGTGGGGTAGAACAATGGACACACAAGAGGGAAAGAGAGTTTTATATTTACGAGCCGGGTGTCATACCCTTTCTGGGAACTGTTCCGTAGCATGTGCATATTTAAGGGTTGTTATCGACGATTAATAATTGTTAAGCCCATTGATCCAAGTCAGATCGTTTCCTAGTACCCCATCTGTATAGTCTTTCCCTACAACAATGGAAATAGGTTCATATCGGCTTATTTTATAAGTGCGGTAAGATTGACTTCATGGACTCTGGTTGTCATTCCCGCACATAATGGAATCTTAAAATCTGTTTCAATTACAAAAATTGATTTCGTGCATCATTAAAATAGTGTCTTCTGCGTTGAGGTGGGTCTTGCTCTCCATTCTTCCGAGTTCCCCGCAGATACCTAAGAACAAAGGTGATTTATTGTACAAGCGGTACTACGGGCTTTACTTAGCGTTGTTGCAGATATAAGAACATAGGTCCGACTACTGACGGGTCTACTTTGGCTTCAAGGCGTCGTTATTTTGAAGTTTCTACTCTTACGAACGGTAAAATGGCACGAGTTGACATACCGCACTGTAACCGAATCTTACTGGGATCCCACCAATTTCCTGCATCTTATTTCCTGAGGCAGCCAATCCAACTTCACTACAGGACCACCCAGGGAAAGTAGTGGATAGCTGGGTTTCCTCGTTCAATCAGCTGATCAAGTTGGGGTCTCACGACGTTTCATCCGTGTTTCTCCAAGATTCGTGTTGGAGAGACTTGTTGTGTCTGATATGGGATTTCCACACGTTGCATGGTTCGAAGGGAATTGAGAAATCTGTAAAACAACTGCCGTCTAGTTAGTGAGTCAAGTCAATGAGTGCCAATACTTCAAGTGATTTTAGGAAGCCTCAGATCAACAATTTGGATTTTGATGGCAATCTGAAATGTATTCGATCTTTTGTCAGTATAAAGACAGACGTAGGACCTGCATGGGGATTGGTCAGGCCGTTGCCGGATAGAGGAGATTGGAAATGTTATACCATGTTCACAGTCCTGCAAGGGCTCGCTAGACACGAGGAATCGAATTTCTTACGTAGACCTATGGGTACAAGTTTCGAATCACGGCCGGGACGGCAGAGCTGGAAAGATCAAAGAGAAGCTGAGGAGAATCTGGAAGGCATCGAGCTAGCAGTACTCATCGTAGGTAAGATTGGCTCTGCGTTGTCACTGAGCTTCAAGTTGACAGATGAAGGCGACGGACAGGCCGGGCTTACGGCAGCGGTACAGTTGGAGCAGCTGGGGGTCCGCACTCTCGTCGTAGACAGAATTCCTAGAATTGGTGACAACTGGCGGAAGCGATATCACCAGCTAGTTCTACACGACTTAGTATGGTCAGTTATAAGCCCTAGAGACTTCATGATTGCTAAGTAGAGATTGCTCACTATAACTAGGTTTGGTCATATGCCTTATTTGAACTCCCCCCCGCAATGGCTGGTAAGTGCATAGATGCTTGCGGGTTATATATGAAGGCTGCTGAGAATGGAATAAGCCTTCACTCCTAGAGACAAGCTGGCAGACCGGTTCGAGGCGTACGCAAAAGTTGTTTAGCTGAACGTGTGCGTGAACACAACAATATTAGATACTAAGTGGAACGGACGCCTGGAAAAATGGACAATCCAGTTGGACTGTCGAAAGGGCACGTCGTCTGTACAATGTAAGTTATACT
>JANIPN010268288.1:0-10704 GCA_027478595.1 Erythroxylum anguifugum | reverse complement strand
GGTGGTCGTGGTGACCGGCACCTGAATGGTGCTCGCGACATTGGGGCCACCAGCGCTGCACGTTGGGAAGCCAATGGCATTGATGAAGGATGACTCCGCCTGGAGCAGGAAATCGGAGGGGGCATTGGATGGTACGGCGTACCGATAGGCCGACCCAAGAACTGACTGACTACCCGTCGTCGCCACGCACGCGCCGTTCGAACTCACGCTACGGATCACGGAGTAGGCGGTGAAAACCTCGTACTGAGTCGGGGAGGTCCTGCAAGAGCGAATCAGCGCTGCGCCACCAATCGTTATATGGAGAGGAATCAACCTACAACGTAGCGCCGTTGAGGACAGTGGTGGAGCCTCCCCCTCCAAATGAGGTGACCACAGGAGCTCCGACTTGGCCAGCGCTCGTTGTGATGGTGGCCTGGTTCTGGCCGTTCACGACCGTCGTCGAGGCGTCAATGCTGACCGTTCTAGTGACTGTCATAGGCGCCGAGCCATTGTTACTGCCCGTCACCACGATGACAGACACCGTCTGGGTCGCGACATTGGCGAACACCACGCCGGCTACGTCAGCGACGACATAGCATCCACCGCATTGCATCCCACTGGGCGCTGAGGCCTCGGGAAGTGCGCTTGGGGCATCTGGACAAGAATTAATCACCATCGCCACGGACTCCGCTTCTGCAGAAACCCACCTTGAGCTACTGCCACTGTCGCCAGCGCAGTCACTGCTGCCGCAGCTGATAACCGGACCATTTTCGGTGATAAGGAATACCGGGAGCTAGAGCCCCGCGTGGATGATTACGTAGAGTGCGGAGACGAGTGCCGCTGTTGGAGGGACGATGCTGAACGAGTGCTGGAGATCCCAAACAACACGATGCAGAGCAACAAACACGGTGTGAGAGCGAGAGTAGGAGGGCGAGACCGTTTGGCAAGCTTCGGTCGCGTCCGGTATATGTACTCTCTGGTTCGGGTGGCCCCAGTCGGATGACAGCGGAGTGGCAGAGGGGGGAGGGAGGGAGGGTGGTCGAGAAGGAAGGCACCATGACGGAAGCTCGATGGTGATCGGCCTGGGCCTGGTGCGGGGGCGTTCGGTTCTCTCGCTCGAGCTCTGTTTGTGTGTGTGTGTGTGTGGGTGCGTCCTCCTCTTCCTCTCCTCTCTCGCCTTCACCTGAGGAACGAAGGAACAGTGGTGGTGATGGAGGAAGGAAGGGTGCGCCCGCCCTGCCCAGGAACTGCGACGCGGCACGGGCGCAATACGGCCCCTGGGCGTTCTACGCACTTTCCACCGTGTGTGTGTGTGTGTGTGCGTGCGTGTGGGTGGGGAGGGGTGGAACTGCGTGGGTGCACAGTCCGGCCGCGATCAGCACTAAAAGCTGGCCCCCGCCCCCCTGTTGCTAGGGAGCCTAGCGGGTGTGGGACTCGCCCCGGGTGGGTAGCTGCAAAACAAACAGAGGGAGCTCGAGCAGCAGCTAGAGCTGGAAACTCCAGTTGTTGCCCAGCTCTCGGGACAATCCACGCCGCTACCGAGGCGGGTCGCCCGTCGGGCGATCATTACCAAGATCTAACCCACCTTCTCCCGAGCTGCTACCCGCCCCAGGTGGTGGAGCTAGTTGCGTTTGGCACCTATTCGCACGCGGGCCATCGAACCTCGGTGGCGATGCGATCGGATCTCAGAAAGCTCTTCGCTCTTTCCAAGCTCGTGCATGCATGCAGGCCGTGTCGTCATCTACGGGAGCTTTCTCCAATCGCATCCGTCGTTCGGCTTGCCAACAGCTTCGACTCCTACGGTGCAGGTCGGCTCCTTCACGTAACGCCGACCTTGAGACGATCTCTTCTCGAGGTGGATCACGCCACAACGCCTCGCGAGCCTTTCGGCGATGCATCACGACTGCCTCTCGCAGGGCCTTCCGCTTCGGTGTACCAGTACAGGCCCAGAACCTCCACGAGCGAAGCAAGTGAGGGCGCTGGCCTGCTGGAGAGAGGACGCGAGGTTGCAGCGGACCACACGGCACTTGCCCAACTCAGCAAGTCAACACCGACAGAGTCCCCCCCATCACTCTGACGCCAGGCAGGCAGGGGTGCGGGAAAACTCTTTTTCGGCGCGCTGTTTTCTTTTCTGCATTTTGCCGTGATCGCGGCCCCTCGTTGGCTCGTATCTGGTGCGAAAGCGGGGGGCCTCTCTCTCAGGTTTAGCGGAGAAGCTGAGGGATAGGGAGGGGGGGTCTACGTAAGTTCGTTGCTAAGGACGGAGCTGCCGTGGGGGGGATGAGGGGGATGATGAGGAGAAGTGAGAATGGCTTTCTCGGGGAGGCAAATTCACCGCACCGTGTCAGCCCGGGGCGAACCTTGTTCCTGCTAGAGTGGCCTAACACACATGGACAAAGAGGAAGAATGGAGCGACAGCTGGGGGACAATGGCGAGGAAGGAGCATTACACAATGTTTGCGGACAGGTGAGGAGAATGAACGGCGTTTCTCATCCAAGCAAGCCAGCTTCCCCTCTTCTCCTACTGACTTACCTCAAGCAGATGCAGTCGACCGGTACCATCGACACCTCTTTCCACGGGTCCCTGTCGTTCGCTCTCCATCAATTGGCTACGTACTCGCTTGGTATCAGTCATCCGTCCGCACACCACCCCTCTTCCTCAGCAGCAAGACCGCCACCCTGGCAACCAATTCTGCCGTGCCGTGCCGCCAAGTGCATGTGCGTGCTCGTTGCGGGAACAGGCATCGTACGCAACGGGTCAGCACTCACCAGTGCTGCAGCACACCGAGGCTGGGAGGAGGATGGGCGAGCACGGAAACATCAAGATCCAGGCTCCGGACAGGACTGGATCCGCCCCGGGTGGACACATCCTGATGCTGGCGTGGACTAGCCTGGGCGATAGGACAACGAGACCTTGGGGGCGAAAAGGGTCCAACAACAGTGGTCTACGACGACAGAGCACGAGCAAGATGGGCAAAAAGAACGATCACACCCGCGTAGGGCTAGAGATAAGTGGACGACTAGGTTCGGCACAATACCCGTGGGAGAGGAACCGAGAACCAGGGCTCCCGAGGCAAAGGTACCATCGACGGAGGTAACTCTACTAGGATAGGGACCGGCCCTGAAGATCATCGTTGGATTTCGATCGGGAGTGCCGGATGAGATCTCTGGGTGACCTCGAGCAACGACTGGCTGAGAGAGAGGACGCGATGTAAGGCGTGCCATCTCACGTGGACGCAAAAGATTGTACAGGGGCACCCAGCTGGTATCATTTTCGCAACAGTCATCTAGTGGGGCCCGACTCGGCATCACGAGTCACGCTTCGGGATGGCACTCGTCTAGATTTGGGAAAGGGATGATTACAAACTGCCCAGCAGAAGGGTGCCGAAGCCCGTGAACGCTAGGAGTTACTTCTTACGCTCCACCGAGGATCAACGGCAACATGCTATCTATCGGCGGTCTCGGGCGCCTGAAGAAGGCTGCCCATGGTTAGGGACAAGCTCCGGCCTTCAGCCACCCGTTCGAAGATGGACGTTGACTTGCAGATGTGATCGGACTGTCACAGTAAAGCCGGCGCTACTATCGGCCCTTGTCCACGAAGGCAAATGGAGCGTCCTTTGCTGTCGCTTTGGAGACTGGGTCTTCGTGAGGCTCCACCGCGACGACCAAATCTCCGGCGCCCCTACTCACACACTATCACAGAAAAAAGAGGCATTCCTGCCTTAAAAAGCGGCCTCAAGAGTAAGCCCGGGCAATCCAATGTCCGAGCCGGAGCATCACGTGCGAACGAGTTGGCTGCACTGCTGTCTGCTTGTCGTATTTGGTGTTGATGCTGTGTTCCGACCGTGAAGAACTGTTACAGCCGTCCTACCGATACGATAGCCACGAGGTAAGGATCGCTCCCCTTGTTCCCCCAGGCTGTTACATCTCGACGATTGAAACAGCAGCGTTCATTGGTGATCCCCCCATCTGATGTCGTCTATTACAGGGTTTCGTAATAGGCCCCCGAGCTGTACGAGGACCTTCCGTACTGCAGCAGGCTGCACCGTCGCCAGTGGATATCCATGATTGGCCGTCCGTTGCGGAAACCTCGGTGCACACCACCATTCTCGTGCCCTCATGGACGGGGGCGTGCGGTGTCTCACCGAAGCGGCGTATCGTCGGCGGGAGAGTGCGGTGAGTGCAGCGTCGGCCGGTATCGATAGCTCCACCCCTCCTTTCCCCCCTCCCCCCTCTTTTCGGCCCTCCCTAATCGGTGCAAGGTTGCTCAGCACGCGAAAAATCCCTGTTCCCCCCTCCGAACCATTCCTTGGCCGTCAGAGAAGGATCACCTCCCGTTGCTTCTAGCAATATTCTTAGAAGGCCCTAATGCACGTTCTCGGCAGCTCGCACGCAAGCTGCCCTGCAAGTCACGGGCGTCTGCTTACTACAGGCGACTAGGCAATCCGTCCTCGAAAGCTGTAGCACGGCATAGCCACAACGGTGGTGTATCTACCGGTCGGCCGGCAGGCTTTTGGCAGCGGAACCTCGCTCGTGGACTCCTCCGACCTTTTCGTATCGGGTAAGAGCATTGGGGTGGGCGCGTGCGTCTGTGTCGAACTTCTCGATCGCCGTCGGCCTTTGGCTGCACATGTGGCGTTGAGACGGCCATCGTAATCGCGCCTCCGGGATGGGAAAGCAGCACTTCGTGCGTCCGCCGCTGACCACAAGGCGACTGAGGTGCGCAGACTCCCCCCCTTCCGGGTGGCCGGTGGCGGATGGAGGCGTGCTGAATAGGGGAGGTGGGTGCTGATGGCTGACCGACTCCACCCACCCTCGTCGTCCTCCGACAGTCAGCATTCCAGCACATGGTGCAAAGCGACACCCTCCTCGCTCACACCGAACGGTGGGTGTGCGCTTTGCGCTGGGCGCACGGTGCGGCATCCATACGCGGACGGGATCCTCGGAGGCGCGCCTGAGGGTGCTGCACAAAGACTGGTTCCGCCACGTGCGAGCAGCTTGGGAGCCGGGCGGGGATGTGAATTTTCGCTGGATGCGACCTGACAACTTCGCCCGGTTACGTTGGGTCGCCAATGAACGTGCTACGCTTCGATCTTGAATGTCAGCTCGGGTAGGACGACCGGGAGGAGCCACGACGTTCAGCGCAGACGGGTCACCGCCTGATCTGGTGGCGGTAACGGCAGTGGCAGCGAAAGCGAGAGCGAGAGCACCATCAAGCGACAGTCCGGAAGTGAAGGCTCGCACCAAAGGACCTATTACAGGCAGGACGACTACAGGTCACTGCAGCACCCGCGACGGTCATCCGCGGCCGCCCTGCGCACCGTTTGCCTTTCTCACTGAGGTATCGGCCAAGACAGCTAGCGGCAGATGCATCTCTTGTAGTGGAGACGAGGATGGGCCGGGGCGTCGGCGCCGTTTCTCATCGTGTAAAACCTTCGGTCAGTTTGGAGGGTGTGGCCCCGAAGCGATTCTCTGGCCCCCTCCACCTCTTTGACCCCAAAAAAGGGCTCACAGCCTCCGTCGACGCACGCTATTCACGCGCCCCGCAGCCATCAGCACCAAGCCGAAACTCTCCACCCCACGCGCGAACGCAGCCGGAGTTCTCCATCCGCAGGATCACGGAGCCGGCTTGCACACCCATCCGGTGAACATGGGTGGACCACGCCGATGGGACTAGGCCTGCCTGTCCTCTTGCTCACGCGAGAGTGGATGCTTGATATCCCCTCGGCCACCGCCCGCTTCTGTGCGCAGTCCTCTCGCAGTCCTCGCGCAGTCCTCGTGGATAGACGTGTCTTGTGTCCAGATTCACGAATCTGCCTGTGGATAGCTTGCGTTACTGGACGGACACCAGGAGCGCGAAGGCTTGATATCATCGGCGCATATCCACATGTTGCGCTGAGGCCGTACCTCTTCCCGGCGTGTACCGATATTTATTGCGAGAGGCGATAGTCGAAAGGCAAGATGGGCTTCACAGTACCGCCGGTGAGCGTGGAACCCAGCGGCGAGTTGTAAGTGAATTCCAATTAAGCGTACTGTGATTCTGACCGGAGCGTAGCTTGGGCATTGATGGGAACTGGTATACCTTCGCCTTGAGCGCCGGCACTCCGCCGCAGACGCTGCAAGTGTTACCCTCGACCTTAATTGCTGAAACCTTGCTGGTGAATGAGCGCGGATGCAACAATAGCCCGTTGTCAACATGCGTGGAGTCTCGTGGAGGCACCTTCGACAACGCCAGCTCCACCTCATGGGAGAGGATCGTGAACGGCCAGGCGTACTCGCTAGGTATCGATGGCAACCTGGGGATCCCTAGGGACACAGCCGGATATTGGGGCTATGACTCGGTCGGCCTCAAGAAAGCTGACGGATCAACCCTCTCGATCGATCGTCAAGTAGTCTCGCACTACTACTCGCCCGACTTTTTCGTGGGCATGGTCGGTCTCTCCCGAAAGAGTTCGGATATCTCGGGCAACAGCCAGCCCAGTTTTCTTCGAGCGGCATACAACAAAGGGGAAGTTCCCAGCTTGTCGTACAGTTACACTGCAGGTGCATTTCATAGTAGGTGACTCCGCGTCAATGGGAGAACTATACTAATATTCTAGGCAAATCGGCCCCAGACCTAACGCTCGGGGGCCAGGATTTGAGCCGGTTCCATCCCAATGGTGTCAACTTCACCATGGCGCCGAGCGGAGACCGTGATCTCATCGCGTCAGTGCAAGCGATCACCCTCAATGCTGATGACAATACGACCGAGCTGCTGTCGAGTGGCATTAACATGTTCATCGACACCACGCAGCCTTACATCTGGCTCCCGGGCGATGCATGCGACGCCTTTGCCTTGGCCTTTGGTCTGGAACGAGATGAGATCACCGACCGCTATAGGGTGGATGGAGATGCGCACGATGACAATCTCAAGAAGAATGCATCAGTCACTTTCAGGCTCGGGAACAGCAATGTTGGCGGCGCAACAGTGGACATTGTCTTTCCATATGCTGCTTTCGATCTCAACTTTACTCAGGTCGACATCACCACGCCCAAAACCACATACATGTTTCCCATTCGCACACAGGACAACGCTCAAGCCTATACGCTCGGCCGAGCCTTTCTCCAAGAGGCGTACCTTTCCGTCAACTATGAGTACTCAAATTTCTCGATCTATCAGGCGATTCCGCAATCAGGCGATCCCCAGCGACAAATCGTTCCACTCCCCTCTATGGACGGAAAAGCCACTGAGGGAGTGAGCACTTCTGCGCCGACCGTGACTGAGTCCAGCTCAAGCTCTGGACTTGGAGGCGGTCCAATTGCGGGTATTGTCATTGGTGCCCTCGTCGCTCTGGGCATTGTCATCCTTGCCATCTGCTGTATGCGTCGGCGAAAGCGCGACAAGCGACAGTCAACGGGTGGATTTGTACACACCATGAGTGAAGCTCCAGAAGGCCCGCTCCCTCCAGAGCTGGAGCAGCGGGAAGTCAAGGGCGAGCCGAAGCCGGATTACCACGGATATTACACGAAGACCCCCAGTGCTTTCCATCAGAAACCGTACGATGTCCCTGTCAAGAGCAGCGGTTCTTCACAGCGCGGCGAACTCGACTCCAACGGGCCTTACTCACCAGCACTCTCGTCTCCGGCAGACGCTTCGACCGCATATCATAAGACAGCATCAGAACTCGCTGGCGCACCCGCAGCGATCCCTCGCTACGAGCTCCCAGGCCGACATCCGTCTCACCGACGATCGCAGACGGATGCACTTATACCCGTCGATGCTGGTCCGTCAGGGTCGTCGAACGGAGCGGTTTCGCGTGATGGGGCTGATTGGGAGCACGGCACGCACCTTGAGGAAGCGTCGGTGCATTCCAACGGCCGGCCGAGCATGATGTCGTCCGACTCCGTGATCATCTTGCAGCACGGGTCGCCGTCCGTCACCACCGCTAGCCACACCGGTCTCGACTCTCGCGTGGTGTCATCGCACTATGACGAGGGTCACAGCCCGGACATCATGCCGAACATGGATCCGAACATTCTGGCCGCCACCAGCCACGCGTTCGGGACCAACACTGCCGAACCCCTCTCGCCCACGAACCCCATGGCGCCGCTGATGACCACCGCGAACCGCAGCCAAGAGACGCTCGTCGGATCGCACGGTGAAGGCGGTGGCCGCGACTCCCGCGTCATCGCACCCGAAACCCCGGACGATGACTTCATGCACAACAGCCCCGAGCACGGGAGCTTGGGCTACGGTGGTCGGTGGCAGCGGCCTCAATGAAGAAGAAGTCCGTGAGGAGGCTCACTGGGAGATTGTTTTTTTCCAAAAAAAAAATAATATGAACACGGCCGGCGTTTAAGCTGGAGGAGGAGGAGGAGCCCCTGGCAGGGAAATCTCTATTTTTTTTTCTCTTTGGATGGAAAATATCCGAATGGGAACTACTAGGGAGGGTTCATAACGTGTAATACCCCGCGGCGTCGGATGAGCAACGAAGGGATAGGCGGGCCAATCTAGCATAGCATCATCAGATCACGCAGCGAATGTTCATCATTTTTTAATCATCCCCATCGTGCCAGACTCTATTTGCGAAAGTGCATGTCACGTACGCCGCTCGGCCAGCTTGCGTGTCAGACTCTCTCGCGCTTGAAGCCAGTTGGTGCTGTTGAGCCTCTTTTGTTACACTGGTTATTCAGCACCATATCCCATACCTTGCCCGAGTGTTTCGGCACCGTAAGATGCTATTTTTCGCATACATACATGCCCTCCATGATGGATGATGGATGACAGCGAAGCGCTGTGTAGTCGTCCTTGATGCCACTGATGGTCAGGCTTGATGCGGGAGCCATGCCCAAAGTACTACGCTCGGCAAGCTGTGATCGGATTGCCTCCAAGAAAAAGGGCCAGCTTACATAGCTCTTGGAGGTTCGTCCGATGGCATCGAAGTCTCACACTTTAAGCTGTGCTACGTTTCCTACATCTATACGCTATTGCTTCCATCCACCAGCCCTTCTTCACAACCATGTGCTCGACCGATACCGCACCCTGTTGATTGGACCGACCACGACCGCGCGATAGCCCACCGCGCGACCACACGCTCGATTTCTCCCAACCTTGTCTTCGAAGCGGTCGCCGGCCACCACGCAGGCGCGTCTCCCGCACACCAGCAGCGACCCAATTGGCCATGCGAAGCATACTGCAGAGCATCACGCGGCCTTACCGGCGGTCGTTCATGTGCGCGAGCGACCACGCGTCTTTCCCTCTCTTTCTTCCTTTCTGTATGGCGTGTTCCATGCCGCAGCCCATCTCACCTTTCAGGCCGTGTGCTCTCCTCTCTCTGTGAGAGGAGGATAAAGAGGAAGGAGGGGGGGCCGCACGGCCGTTGTGACCACCCAGCAGCAGAGACCTCAGGACAGGGTTGACCGGATATTTTTGGAGTGGTGAACGGAGCAGCAGATAGGTCAGGACCCCCCTTGGCCCGTGTGGTTGCCCGGCGCGGCGCGTACAGTTCTTCCGGCCTTCTGGTTGGCCGCGTTGCCGCTCACAGACCTCCGGCCGGCACGCCGACAGTGGTGCACCGAGGACGAGGCATCGTCGGCGATTGGTCAGATGGGGATCGGACTGGCATCGTGGGGCACAGGCAGCACGGTCGACGTCCCGGGGTGTGCTGCATCTTTCACACCTCCTCGATCTACCGGCGGCGCTTGCACAGAGGAGACAAGCACGCATGGAGCAGCAGCAGCAGCAGCCAGCAGCAAACAAGCAGAAGCAGCAGCAGCAACAAGCAGCAACCAGCAGGATGGATGCTGCGAGGTGCAAGGCGCGCTGTGGCGCCGAAAGCCCACCTCTTCGATAAGCATAGTTCGAAAGGTAGGTAGGTAGGCACGCGCGCCAGAGAGAGAGAGCAGCGTCTTCTTTGTCTTTGCCTTCTCCTTCTTCTTTCCATAACAGGCATCCCTGGTCCTGATTTTTCGATCTGGCCATCCTGTCATCCTGTCATCTGTTTCTCAGGTGTTGTTGCGTGGATCGTTTTGCGTGCGAGCGTGCGTGCTTGATTGCACTGCCGGATGAGCCAGCGTCGTGAGGGAACGTGGTGACATCTGAAACTCCAGAGTTGGCCGCGGCCTCTCTCTCACACAGCACAGCACAGCCCAGCCCAGCTATCAATCATCATGGCGACGGCAGCCGACTTCAGCCTCCCCGACTCGCCGCCGATGGGCAACACCTTTCCACCCACGCCGGAGCGACGTGCCCGCGAAGCAGCAGCCGCCGCAGCAGAGGGCACCGTCATCACCATGGCCAAGGGCCAGCCGCGAGCGATCGTGGTCGAGCTGAAAGAGTTGGATCCGCCGCGGCCGCGCAGCAGTGGTGAGCGTGCATCCGGGGAGCAGCAGTCTCCAGCATCGTCCTCGCCGGCGCGGCGGAAGCGCAACCGGCCGCATCCCCAACTGACCGTCAACACGGGGAAACCTCCGGCAGGAAAACCGACAGAGAAACCACCGCGTGCCGACTCGCAGGATAGCGAGGCGACGCTGCGTGGGGATCTCGACATCACGGATGCACAGGAACAGACACCCGTCATGCAGTCGATGTTCCCGCGATATGATCCGGAGGTCCGCATGTCACGACAGGTCTATTCGCCACCGCCGGACCTCTTGCCGCCTCCGCCTCCGCGGCCGGCAATGATGAATCATTCGGGTCGACATTCACCGAGCCTCTACTCCCAGGTCCAGAGCCCGCCCCTCATGG
>JANIPN010268183.1:22308-35014 GCA_027478595.1 Erythroxylum anguifugum | reverse complement strand
AGCTCGTTAATTTCAAAGTCGAACACGCCAAGTGCAAAGACAACAATAACTGTCCCTCGGGTGCGCAGTGTGTGGATCGCGGAGGAGAACCTACGTATTTTCCTCCAAAAGCCACTCAGAAAGAACCCGAACATTCTCATACCGGGTTTCACATGACGGTGGAGGATGAGGAGGACGCGGAAGCCGTTGCCGACGGCATCGTTACGGAGGCACAGTTTCCGCAAGGTCTTCCAATGCCGCCCGTCAAACGTCTTCCGGCAGAGTTCGAATGTCCTCTTTGTTTTCAGGTCAAGAAGTTTCAGAAGCCGTCAGACTGGTCTAAGCACGTTCACGAGGACCTCCAGCCATTCACCTGTACATTCAAAAATTGCCCCGATCCAAAATCGTTCAAACGCAAAGCAGACTGGGTAAGACACGAGAACGAGAGACACAGACAGCTCGAATGGTGGCAATGTACAGAAGAAGGCTGCCAACATCTTTGCTATCGTCGGGACAATTTCGTTCAGCATCTTGTGCGGGAGCATAAACTCCCGGAGCCCAAGACCAAGACGGTAAAGCAAAATAAACCTGCCGTCCGTGGACCTGCCAAGGGCAAGGTCAAAGCTCCAATAGGAGGTGTTCAAAACATTCCACCCCAGGACAAGGTGCTCTACATGGTGGAGGCATGTCGCCACGAAAATCCAAGAAGCGCCATGCAGGAGCCCTGCAGGTTCTGCGGTAATGTATGCAATTCCTTCAAGAAACTCACCGTCCATTTGGCTCGCCACATGGAGAGTTTAAGTCTACCGGTTCTGAAGCTAGTGGAACTGAAGGATGTCACTGCCGACACGATCATATCTCCGATAGAGTTGAAGCTCACCAGCGTGTCCCCCTCAGACCAAGAACACTTCCAAACCACTTTCCCAAATCCGATTCCTGGTTTTACTTCTGTTGCCACGCCTGGACAATTCGACACCAGCTATGGCCAGACACCGGTGGGGTGGAACCCACCGCCCCCTCAGATGTATCTGTCGGGGAACCCGGCGTTCGATACTGCAATGTCCGCGGGCATGATTCCACAGCAGACCGAGATGTATACCGCTTCGGAACACCAGCTCGCAAATCGGATGATGATGCACCACAATTCGGTGCCTAACCCGTCCATGTACAATATGAGCTCGCAGGCACAAGGTATGGGGGCTGCAGGAGGAGGTGTAGGAGACCCCTACGGCGGTGGTATGCCAAACTATACTGCACAGGCAAGCCAGAGGCCACCGCAGTTCCACACTCCGCACTACGATGGTCCGGCCCACCATAGCCATGGTGGCGGCCAACTGTCAGTGTCACACCCCCTGGCAGCAGCGCAGTACAACGGTAGGACCGTGCAGCAACAGACCTATTCGCAGGGCCAGAGCACGGCGGCGCTCTATGGGAACAATAACAACCACCACAACCCCCAACAACCTCGGCACTCGCCTCCGCAACATCAGCAAGGATTTTATGGTTACCAAGTGGAACGGTAACGAAGGGTGGGATGGCTTGTCAGGGCCTGTATATGGCATGTTTATTTGTGCCTTGCTTACATATATGGTGGAAAAGTGAAGCGAGGGAGTAAGAACAGGCGTTTCTTGGCTTCGATGCTTTTTTTGTCTCTTTGTAGATGGATGGGTCATTTTGCTCCTTGTTATTTCCTTTTTTTTAGGCCCTTGAAGGATTTTTGGCCTAGCTTTTTTGTCCGCTGTTTCGATCTCTAGTTTGGGACGGGGGGTTGGAAAGGGGTGAATTTTTTATTGTTCGTCATCTGTATACATTGTGACGGACGATATAATGAACTTAACGACGACCGGAGAGGTTTACCACGACAGAAGTGCCATAATTTCCACAGCATATAGCATTATACCAGACTTTTGGACCACTTCTTGTTTTTCATCTCATCTACGCCCTCGTTGTGCATAAAGTAATTAAACGACTCTCTGCTTCTCATATCTGTCATGGCTCTTACCGATCTAAACACCCCCCCCCTTCCTTCTCTCGCCTCTTTTACCTTTTCTTCATGCTTTTCGTTTCTTTTTCCGTTTTTTTTTTATTCTCACCAGCACAAGAGCGCTATGGCCACAGCCGGTAGGCACGTACATAGACTCTGCCTCTCAGTCCCTGGGTAGGGCGTCCTTCTGGAAGGCTTCCGGAAAGGGACCTGCGATACGATACGACGTTGGAACGCGGCTGGTGCTGGTACTGGTGTTGCCACCACCACTACCATTAACACTGTTACTGGCTAACTAACTGCACGGTCTATTTAATTAACGACCACATGCGATCTGTCCTGCGAGTCACCGTCGCCCCCTTTAGCCTGCCGGCCGGGTCTTCCGAACCAGGCCAGGGCGGAAAGTACCCAGAGAATTGCGTACATCCCACCACCACCACCACCGCCACCACTACTATCGTCTTTTGGTCTAAGATGTGTGCGTGTATGTGTAGGTGCGCGTATGTTTGCGTGTGTCTGTTTCTGCATGGGCATGGGCGTTACGCACCGGGGCTTGGCGCTTTTCAGCAGCTGCGGGGTGGGAAGGCAGTAAGAAACACGGGATAGGAATGGAGGAGGGGGGGAAAGGCGTGCTCTGGCGTTCTCTGGCGTTCGTCATTGGATGGAGGTAGTAGTGACAGTAGTAGAAGAGGGAGAAGAAAGAAAGAAAGCAACAAAGAAACAAATCTCCCCCGCCGGCCAGAAAAAAAAAGAACAATCGTATTCATCCTTTCCTTTCAGCTGGCGAAGTTGAACAACGAAGCGAGGAAGAGCTCTTGGCCGGTTGATGGTGTCAGCCGGGGGGGAAGGGGGGAGAAGTTACAAGGGAGGAGGGGGGAGCTGGGAAAACACACACACATACAGACATACACACACACACATGCATCGTGATAAGACAAATGGCGTAGGCTTCAGCAACTCAGACTCACTCTTCGCTCTCCCCGCTCGATTGTTTTCTTCCCATCTAGAGCATGGATGCCGAGCGAGAACAATAGACATATGACAGGCGGGGGGTGGTATATAGGTAGGTACGAGACATAGTAAGTACTATGTACCTAGGTAGGTAGGTAGGTAGTTATAATATGGCGCAAAGTGGAGGTTATGGGGTCAAATAGCACAGCGGGCAGTGTGGGTAGTGTGGGTAGTGAGTAGTGAGTAGTAAATGAAAAATGAGTGAAAGGCGAGTGCTGAGTTGTGAGTGGTGGATGGTTCGCCGCGAAAAGAAGGCAAAACAGGCAGCAACGAGGCTTTTCATGGGGCTCCCCGGCGCCGCACCCAATCAGCGTCTCTGCTGCCGCCAAAAACAAGGCAACCGAGCCCAAGACTTTTTTTTTTTCTCTCTCTCTCTCTCTCGCTCCTCGTCTTCTCGCTCTCTGCCTCCGTCTCGCCCTCACCAGTCACCACCCTTGCCCCTACCCGCGCCCTCACCTCCACCCCGTCTCTCCCTCTCTCTGTCTCTCTCTCTCACGTTCCCCAAACGGGAAGACCGACTGGTGGAAAGAAAGGATATTGTTTCAACAAGACAAGAAAAAGAGAGAGAATTTAAAAACAAGAAGAAACAAGAAGGGAAGAGTAGGGAAGGCAAGCAACCACATCCGTCGTATGCATACGTCGTTCTTTCTGAGCATCATCTCGTGAATTCGGCAACTGGGCCTACCTTTTTCTCTCTCACTCATCTCCACTCGCCACTCGTCAATCATCATCAGCATCAGCATCATCAACATCAACATCAACATCAACATCCCATGGCCTCATTCGTTTTCCTTTCTGTCTTTCAACCTGCCCACCCCGGTGAGCTACCCAGCTTAGCTTAGCTTAGCTACTTAGCTACGCCCTGAATACCTGAGCAACGACGACAAGAAATGTGAGGTGCTTTCATATCGACGTTGCTGCTGCTGTTACTGCTGCTACTGCTGCTTCTTTCCCTGCCCTCTCCATCCTCGTCCTACTCATCCTGCTCGTCCTCCCCTCCTCATAGTTCTTTTTCAAACGATCGTCACTGGGCACATCGAACCCTTGCGCTGACGCCGCCCAGCTACTGCGACTTCGAGCTGCTGCGCCTGCCACTACCACGACCTCTACCACGACCACTGCCAACCGCTGGCTCTCCTGCTGAACGACCGAAAAGAACTCTCTTCTCCGTTTACGTCGCTTTGCTGATTGTGGCCACCGCCGTCCTTCTTTCTGCACGCCATGCCCGTTGCTGCTGTTGCATTTCCTCACTCTTCTCGTCGCTGATCCACCCAAAGTTATTTTTTTTTTCCCTCTTCGACCTAAAGATTTGCTTTACCCCATTTGCGGGTGTTGGCTCTTCTTTGCTGCGGGTGCTCTGTTGCTGCTGCTGCTGCTGCTACTACTGCTGCCCACTCACCACTCATCTCGGCTCAAGCTGTCAGCCTCTATATTCGCCTGGTCGTCCGCCCTCTTTCCTTTCCTTCTCGACTGCGCCTTGTTTCTTCTTTACCATCGCTACCCATCTTCAACATCAGTATCGATTGTCATTACTGCTACGACTCCTGATACCACCGCAACCGCTATTGTTCCTTATTGTTTCGTCGCGGTAATCAAAGCCTCCTTTGCCTCCACTTGAACCCCCGTCGGTTCTTCGTTCCTTGTCCGTCGTCTCGCTCTCTACTGGCTCCGCGGCAAATTTGGTCCCAAGGCCCTGTCTGTGGCACGTACGGGGCTGCAATTTGCCTTCCCGCGCATTCTGCGTTTCTCTGTGCTGCTGCTACTGCTACTACTGCTACTGCTACTACTGCCGCCTCCTGGGCGAGTCACCGAGGGCAGAGATACCGAGATCTAGAAGAACAAATCTACCTTCGTAGGAAATCACCTCAGCTTGGATCCTCTTCTTTGCAACAGTATATCTCTCGTTTACAGACACCGGGCTTCTTTGCTTGCTATCTTGCATATCTCTGCTGTGGGTACCAAGTCCGTCTGCTGGAGCATCCGGATCTATCTGGGGCTGAGCCCAAGCTGCTACTGCCCCAATCTGTAGCTTGCTACCTTCCTTCCCTTTTCCGACCGGCCACTCCCCCGCTGCAGCTACTGTCGCTGCTTTATCTATCCCGATAACTCCTCAAGTTTAGATCACTTGCTCGTCTCATACCTTTCTCTCTGTCCGTTTTTATCTCCTGTGCTTTGTCCGGGTTATGCTCCATTTCCAGAAAAGCACGCCTACTTTGATAGCTAGCCGTTACACGCCCCTTTTGTATATTTTTTAGGATGTCTCAGGACAGCAGGAGTACTTCAAACCTCTTCGCTACGCCTTCACATGTAAGTCGATCCTTGTGCTTTGTCTTTTCCCCGGCTCCTGTCAGTCCTCGTGGCAAAGCTGACCTCCAGGCAAGTCTCAGGCTTCCAGACGCCCGAGTTACCAGAGCGGGCACAGGCCTTCCCATTCCCAAGTGGTCTTCGGCCAGTCTGGCATGAGAAACTCTTCATCCAGGGATAGCATGGATCTATTCGGCCAATCCTTCCTACCAAGCGAGCCCCAGCTCAGTCCTGGAGCTCATGGAGGGTTTTCCAGTTTCACACAGACGACCGGATTCCCACAAGCTTCTGCAGCCCACCCAAACGCCAATGAAGTCGTCCTCGACTCGAGGAACGGAGACATCATCCCCAGAGCCGATCCGGACCTCAATGATCCAATGAATCGTTTCTGGAAGTCCGACAGCGGCCCGTGGGTGGTAGGCGTGGATAACGTGAACCAGTTCACCACCACAGCCGGCCGACAGGTTATGACGAGACCGTATGCCTACTATCCTGGACACCGGGAGGCTGCTCGATCGAATCCGGACAGCCAGATGACTGGAACTCGCCCTCCCGACTCGGGTTACGGCGGGAGCAGATCCGTAGCCAGTGCGGATATTCATCCCGATCTCCAGCAAGAGGATGCCAGGAGCATGATCAATGGAACAGAGGTGCTGCGGCTCGAAAACGTGCACCATCAATACTACCCTAGCAGAGACCAGTACCCTTCCACCGTTCCAGATCAGTTCGACACCCCGAATCCAGAGCAACAGGGAAACGTGTGCCACTACGAGGGTTGCAAAAGCTTTGGAATAGCTATGAATGCGTCGGACTACAAGTAAGCATCCCCTTGCCGCGACTGTGCCTTCGAATGCTAACTGGAGAATACAGGAAGCACATGCAGAGGCATGAAAAGCCCTTCAAGTGCAAGCATCCTGGATGCCCTCGACGCGAAGGTTTCACGACAAAGAACGATCTCGAGCGCCATCAAAAGAGTTTGCACAAGATCGCCCCGCAGAGTAGCACGGACCGGAGCTTTATGTGTCAAGGTCAGAACTGCAACAAGAAGAACAAGATCTGGCCTCGCCTAGATAACTTCAAATCTCACTGCAAGCGTATGCACAGAAACGAAGATGCCGACATGCTCATCAAAAAGTCAGCAATTCAAACAAACAATCTCAGACCACGGTAAGCTGATTGGTCGTTAGTTCCGAAATTGACAACAAGGCGAATTCCCCCTCCGCGCTTCTGCTAAACAGCCGAGACCGTGACCGGGTGGAGGAAGGAAACTTGCTACTCGGCGTTTCTCAAGGACCTCACGGCCAAAACGGCAGCGAACAGGGCCATTCGCGTGGCCAAGGTTCGGTTGGGATGCTCGACAACATTCGCGTACTTGACCTAAATTACAAGCAACCCGACCGGCTTTACGCTCCCGCCGATGGAACAACCAGCATGGCTCGCTCACAGAGTATAAACCTTCCCCACTCTTCTTCGCAATCCAGCTCTCCTACGTCGCCGGGCTCGAGCAACCAGGAGCCTCGCCGGCACTCTCACGCGTCCCCCGCCGCGCTCAGGAGCCCTGCTAGCAATGAGGCGCTGGCAGAGTCTCTTCAACCCCTCAGCCCGTCGAAACTGGGCGAGAGCTCGAGGGAGCCCTCGTCGATGGACGAACTCTCCAAAGTCCTCGCATCGGACCTAGCCAAGACCCTCAGGTCCGACTCGCAGCTTTCGCAAGACACCCTTCAGAACTTGATCGCCTCCCGACTCAGCCAGATGAGCAAAACGACGTCTTCCAAACGGAGCGCCGACGAAGCCGGCATCCAGGACGATGCAGCCACATCTGGCAGCAGCAG
Organism: Erythroxylum anguifugum; assembly: GCA_027478595.1. Lineage (NCBI taxonomy): Eukaryota > Viridiplantae > Streptophyta > Magnoliopsida > Malpighiales > Erythroxylaceae > Erythroxylum > Erythroxylum anguifugum. Next base: position 27,904 of record JANIPN010268183.1, on the reverse strand, counting down.
CCGCAAGCAGAAAGTCACCTGCGAGAAATGCTCCAAGACTATGGGCCGACTCTGCGACCTCAAAAAGCATGAAAAGCGTCACTCGAGGCCGTGGGGCTGCACCAACGAGGGCTGCAACAAGTCATTCGGCAGCAAGAACGATTGGAAGCGCCACGAGAACTCGCAGCATTACCAGCTCGAGACGTGGCGCTGCCACGAGCGCTCCGAGAGCAGCCGTATCAACACGTGCGCTAAAATCTTCTTCCGCCGCGATCCTTTCCAGGCACACTTGCGCAAGGACCACGGCATCACCGACGAGGCACATATCCGTGACGAATGCAAGAACCGACGCATCGGCCGCAACTGGCAGAGCGGCTTCTGGTGCGGCTTCTGCAAGCGCATACTCAAGCTGAACAAAAAGGGCCTAGAGGCCTGGGACGAGCGCTTCAACCACATTGACAACGAGCACTTCAAGAAGGGCGAGCGCATAGAGAGCTGGTACCCGCTCGACAAGGACGTGCCCAAGGGGGAGCTACGTAACGAGCGTGCACGCAACAAAAAGGGTGGTGGCAGCGGCGTCAGCGGAGGCCGTGATGGAGTCGACCCGGACTCGGACGAGGAAAGTGGCCTCGACGATTTCGGTGGCCCTCTGCCCAGCCCGCACTCAGCAGCAGCGGCACCTCCTCCTCCAGTATCGACGAAGGAAGAAACCCGGTCGACGCTAAGGGAGCATCAGCAGCTACAGCAGCAGCAACAGAGCAAAGCTCAACAAAGATCGGAACGAAAGACAAATTGGTTCTGCGTATGTCTCTTCACTCTCCCAAAGTTACACGCCAACAGAATACTTCCCCCCCCCTTCTCCCCTCTTCTGCAATACATGGATGCTAATGACCGTCACAGAGCAGCTGCGGGTTTGGAGCCATGCTAATTGATATGAATGAGCACTGTACCCAATGCCACCATCGCCGGTGTCAGAACTGTAGCCAGTTCTAAACTCACACCAGCAAATACAAGAGCTGATTCAATCGACTATCACCTCAAATAGCCACGACTGATAGGATCAAGGACTTTATTACTCGACGACTACGGAGATCGCGGTGGCGGTAGTAGTAGTTGAAGAGGATCTCAATGCGATCGGTGTTAGGGGATGTTTGATTCGGATGAATATGACCGTGAATCTTAACTCGAAGCCAACTGCCAATGATTATAAAATAATGACACAATATTACTGACGACGGCTATTAATGAGGGTGGTGTTAGTATGGGTACGGCATACACGTATATACCCCTTTCGGAAGCTGAACAAGTTTGATTCGAAAAAAAATTTTGTATATGCCTACGTTTTTCGTACTACTTTTAACGTTGGATGAAATGAGCATTGAATGACCTTCAGTTCGCACATTGTCTTCTTTATTGAAACAATCCTCAAAGTTTTTTTATAATAAACGCACGTTACGCAGAAAGGTTGCCTATGTTGCATCTTGTATCCATGACATGGAACACTCAACGATGGTGATTTATGTCGCACTCCGTAGTGGACACATAAACGGGATCATTGGTGGTCAACGCTAACGATGAGAACATGCCATAATCACTATGGTAGTTGCCCATCCCTAGGTGAACTGTTACTTACTATGTAGGCGATCTCTATGCTTTTCTACATATCTCCATATTCCGCAGCCACAAATATATGCGTATCTGCCTTCTTTTCCCATGTCTACACCGACTTGTCCTTCCGGACCCTTCCAATGCATAACCTCCGACCCTTCAAGATATCCCAATGACACTACTTTCTTACGTGCCTAGGTTGTGCGGGCCTGCCTCCATAGTACGGTCCCTCTTCCTTCATTGCAGGAACCTTCCTGCGGGTTATAGCGCTGCTTTCCCCCAAGAAAAGGTATAGCCAATTCTTCGAGATGCATAATCAAACTTGAGAGAGATTTTCAAAAAAAAACAAAACAAAAAGGAAGCCTCTCAAGGAGTTAAAAAAAAAAAAACTCCAAAACCAATGTAAAATAAATGCTCCTGTCGTTAAGATAAACCCAAAATTTCCGATTCCCGTGTTGCCGTATCGATTTCATATGCCATGTTGCCCAAAATTCTCGACCTATATCATTTTCTCCATCGTCACCAGGTCCATCCACCCAAGAACCCATAATTGATAAAGGACGAGAAGGGGAAAGGCAGAAACGTACCCATCCATCCTCTTACCGGAAAGATCCCAACCCAACTGAAACCAAACGCGACTCTCGATTCAGTTTCCCCAACTTCCCCTCCTACCCGCCCATCCCCACTGCTTGGCACCGGCCTCGGCCTTGACCATCCTCTCCTCCTGCCTCCCCCACTCCCTGACGTACAGCCTCAGCGCCCTCCACCTGCCACACGCCTCCTTGACGCGGCATTCGTCCCAGCCGTCGCCCTCGGGTGCCCCGACGAAGCCCTTGGTGTCGCGCCGCGCATCATCGCGCCGGATTTCGGCCACGGGCACGCGGCTGATCTTGGACAGCTCCACGTCGAACTTGCGCGCCAGCGCCGGGTAGCCTAGCGACAGGTAGTTGTAGACCTGCGTGACGAAGGCGTCGGGGAACTCGGCATCCAGGCGGGCCGAGGCCGAGAGCGCGGCGTCAATGCTGGTCACTCCCAGCTGGAAAGGTTGGGGGGTGGTTGGGGGGGGGGTTGGGGGGGGGGGGGGGCGGCTGGAATATCGCTAGTGAACGCGGTGGAGGTGTTATTGCTGTTGTTGATAGAAGCGGATGCAGGAGCGCCCCACATACCAGTAGCGGCAGGTGGCACTTTCGCGGCGTATTCGAAGGCATTGGAGAAAGGGTCGGGACTCTCAACCGCCGGCGTACGCAGCGCCGGTGTCATCAGGCCCGTCTGGAGCATCGTGCCGCTGGGCGGCGCAAGGCCGCCGTTGAATGTGTGCTCAGCCTGACAGACGCCGTGCCAGAGGCCAGCGCCGCTCTGCTTGCGACTCAGATTCTGGGGCGTTCCCGGGGTACTGGTAGCTGGCGTCCACAAGCCCGAATGCTGGCGGCTCGGTGGGTTTTCGACCGAGGAGGTATCATCATGCTTATGAGGGCGCTGCGTCGGGTCCATCATGGTTACTTTGGGCGACGGGCACGAGGGGAAGATCAGGTCACCACCTAGCATAGGCGGCGAAGCGGCGGACCGCATCTTCTTGAGCTCGGATGGAGATGCGATGCCCCCGCCAATTGTAGGCTTGACGGGTTCACTGGCCTCTGGAAGGGGGCCGAATGGGCTGGAGAAAGGTTGCTGGGCTTGCGGGGAACGGCGCTGTGATTCAAGACGAGCCTCAGCTTCCTTGTGCTGCTGCCGTTGCTGCGCAAGTTGCGCTTGGTGCTTGCGCATGTCTGCCAGGTCCCATCCGGCGGCAGATTCTCGCCGGTCACGCTCCTCCAGAGGTTCTTCTTCATCCCGAGACAGCATGCCGAACCCCATTTCCGAGTCTGAGCTCTCGTCCGAATGGCCAACAGCAAAGTGATTGACCGGCTCGTGCATAGTCTCGTTGGGATATGCCGCCAATGCTTGCTCTTTCAGCTGCTGCTCTGCAACTCTAGCCGCCAGCGCGAGGAGGTAGCCGGAGAACCGGTCGTCCATGCTCTCACGTAACCGCGACGGATGCTTCTGGATGTCGATTGGTTCGGAGTCGGCCGAAGGAGTTGTGGATAGTGAGGGGACGTTTGAGTTTGATTCGTCGCTCTCGGGCAGAGAATTGATTGGCTCGAGCTGGGGAGCTCGAAACGAAGTTCTTCGCGACATATTCTTTGCTAAATTTGCTGCAGAGAATCGAGACTCACTCAGAGTAGGAACCCTGCTTTGGCTCGCCACCGGGGTGTTTTCTGGTGGCACGGGGGCGATGTCTGGTCTTTGCTCTGCTCTCGCCTTCGCACGTTCAAGTCTTATGTGTCGAGGTAGGTGGACATGGTCGCCTGGCGACAGGTCGGTCTTGTCTGTCAGCTCCCTTAAAGCCGGTACTGTATCGCCTCTCTTCCTCGTCCGAGTCGTCGTTTCGAGGAGCTGGGGTGCAAACTTTCGCCGTGGCTTATGCTCTTCGGAGGAACTACCTCGTGCCGTGACCACTCCCCTTGTTGGCGAGCGCTGTTTATCGCTGTTGTTCCTGCTGTTCCTTGTGCTGGTCTCCACAGGCTGAGGCGCAAACCGACGAGGGGTTTTTGCATCATCGGCTGGCCCTTTTCCCCTTTCTCCTCGATGTGACTTGGACGAAGTCTCAACAGGCTCCACAGCAAACCGTCGTGGAGCCTTCGCCGGTTCTGCCATCGTAGAAACAGACAAACAATAGAAGTCGAAAAAGGTATGGGTGTGTTCCTTCTCTTGAAGTATAGGTCTCAGAGCTCTGACGCCAACGACCTCGGGTTGTTTTCGAAGCTACAACGATTGGACGAGAGACGGATAAGCCTGTGCCACAGGCAGTAGCCTCCAGACAGTGCCCAACTAGCTTATTTTCGTGTAGAAATCCGGGGGTGGGCATGTGAGAAGAGCTTGCCTCGGGCACGTCGGAAAGAATCGCGACGTCTGGAGGGCGTGCTCATGCCTCGAGGCACGAGCCAATGGGGCGTCGGGGAGGCTCTCTGGCAGACCCTTCGAGGACGAAGAGCTCGAGGGAGTGAGCGAATAGAGGGAGGGTTTCAAAGTCGTCGAAGAGGCTGCCAGAGTTGTAGGGTGCAACTTTTGGCCCAGAGCAGTCGGTGCGTAGTGAAGTTAATCGCCAGGCGTCAGCGAATTGGGGGGAGTGGGTAGCGGAGGGGTATATCTCGTCGGATAGCGTCGACGGAGCCGAATTGGCGCAGGCTTTAGGACAATAGTAGCAGAGGAACAGAAAGTTGGTTTGGAGGGGAAGTCGAGGCGATACTATGTAGAGACAGAGGCAAAGGACCCACGCAGGTGTTGAATCCGGCGGTGTTGAACGACGCAGGGCGGATATGGCTGCTGCTCTCCTTCTTTCCCTTCAACCTGTGAGGTAGAATAGAGATATCCGGTCCTTTTCTAGACCCCCCGCGGACTGGGTGGCTGCAAACAAGGATCAATTGGCGGAGAGACGGCGAGAAACAGCGAGGCCCCTGTATCGACGGCGTCTTTTGCTTCCCCCAGTCTCACGAAAGGATGAGTGAGGGCTTCGATGCTGTTGAGCACCAACGGAGCAGTGGGAGGGAGAGAGAGTGTTGGGGTGAGGGACTTTGGTAGGGACCGTAGGGTTTGGGGGGGGTTGTGGCACTGGTGGCACTGGTGGCACTGGCGACAATGGATGGGCCCAAGACTACCTACCTACCTACCTAGGTAGGTACTCGTACCTACTAGGTAGATATCCAGGGCAAGAATAATAACTACCTACCTACCTACGTGCCTACATAGTACGTGCCTACATAGTACGTGCCTACTGACCTCTGTGTGTCTCCCTGAAAAAGATCGATCTGCATCGACCGCAGCACTGGACCCTCTGCTCTGCTCTATCACGTCCCAGTGATCGAAGGCCAATTTCTCCAGTGTTACCTGCCTCCCTGTCCCGATTCCCTATATATTATATAACGTATAATATTATTATTATTGTAATTTCCGATACCAAATCCTTCCGCAA
>JANIPN010268183.1:0-22298 GCA_027478595.1 Erythroxylum anguifugum | reverse complement strand
GATAATAATAATTATATGTGCGTTCTGAGACCAATCTTATGTAGAGAAGATATACTGGTAATAGTAATAACAACACCAATAGCAGCTTCGCCTTTGTTAGCCCCAATCACAGCCGCTGCGTATTATTTAATTGCAATTTCCTGTCAGCTTTTCCATTCTTTGAATGGCGTATCTAGTCAGTCGGCGTTTTCAATGGTGAATCCTTTGGCAAGCGCGCAACATCGCGTGGCCACGGGGGGACGTGAAACGTTTGAGTTAGACACTTACATAGTAGGTATTAATCCGGCAAAGCTAGAAACACGAGCCCGGGCCCCCCTGCCCCGGGGGCCGCCAGGGGCCAAGCTCGGCGGCTCCATCCCCTTGGGCCTTGGCGAAGAAGTAGAATAATGTACGAGTACGAGTGCTCGTAGGCCTACATCTCCAACCCAACGCAAAAGACCCCAAGTAGATTGTTATGATGATGATCAGGGAACGTGAAGCCAAAGCCTCCCAAGACCTGAAAGTCACGTCCCCATGTCAGATCTTTTTTTGTTTATAGAAACTCTCGCCCCGGTCTTTCGTACGAGTACACTATTGTATGGGACCTTCGGGCCTGACCATCCGGCAGCCAGCCAGGGCGGCTTTTATCATCCTTGGAACAGAACTTCTGGGAAACTGCTTTCATCCCCAAAAGAAAAGCAACTTGCGTCAAGAACAACAACCTCCTTCGGTCCTTATCAATCGTCGATATAAGACTTAGGCGGATGACGGTAGAGGTGGAGAGCTCAACCGACGGTACGAGCATCTATGGAAAGACGCAAGATACAGCTGCTGAGCTGCCAGCTGCGGAATTCGGTTGCACATACTATGTACAAACTCCCGCCACTGGACTCGTAGCACGAGTACCAATACAGGCAGCACCGGTTCGGCAAAGCCCCCAGCGATTTTACACAGCGCCAAAAACAACCGACATGCAGAGTAGATTATATCCTCTACGCCACTCGCGTTTCTTCAGAGACGTCTTGCCTGTGCAAAGGTATGTTCGGCTTTGGCTGACTAAGCCTGGGGCTGTTGAAATGTTCCTCTATCACAAGCCTGAACTTTCTGCCCTTCAGCTTCACCCCTTCTTCAGATGGAGGTCCCTGTTTCTTTGAAAAAAGCTTTCTGCGCCATAAGCTTCTGGCTCCAAAGGTTGCATGATCGTACATATTGGGCCAGACCTGCGGGTGCGGAACGAGCTCTTGTACTGGCACAGAGCTCTCTGCTTCCCAGCCCAAGCCCAAAACCCTCCTTTTTCCCTTTTCCTCTGGTCTCCGGGAAAACCGCCTTCCAAATTTACCCTACCCTTCCCCCCCACGCGAATGCACACGAATCCACAACACGCACATATCTCTCTCCTTCAACCAATCTCCAGCCTCTTGTTCCCGACCCTGCGTGCTCTCGTGGGCCCGAAAACTCCCGACCTGCCGGTTGCCCGTCCCCGCGCTAGGCCCGGGTCTTGCCGCACCTGTACATCATCATCATCGTGCTCCATGCCATTCATGTTCAAGCTCGATGTCGCAGCGGCACGTGCCAATCGTTCCAGACGAGCTACGCTCTTGTGGGAACAGGAGGTAGGGCCGAAGCCATGTGATTTCACATCTTCAATATCAATCCGACCAGATTCGGCTGCTTTGAAAACTAAAATCGCTTTTAAAAATGTCTATGTAGGCTCCATCTACGTTCAATCAGAGGCGGCTTGGCACCATCGACGAATCACATTCACAAATGAACAACAGCAAGACTAAGAACTGAATTCCCACCGGCTATGCTACTGGATGAGATACCCTATCTCCAGATCGCTTCGTACACGAGCAAGGGACAGAAGGAAATTCAGATACACGGTCCATGCTGGGCTATATTTCTCGAAATCTGGATTTAGTGGACTACATTTCCATTTCCCATGATGCCTCCCGGGTGATGTGAATAATTACCTGCATACTTATGCACCATACCGTGTCTTTTCGAACTCAGAATCACTCTCGATACCCCATATTTCATATCCTCCAGGGCCAGTACTCCGCATCTTCGAAATGTTTTATTATGGAATCCCTTTCTCCTATTCTTTCATGTAGTACAGCTCCTTCAAAGAACCATTTCGAGCCCCTATATGCGCCTCATCGTCTACCTTCCTCTCTATCGTTTACCTTCCCCGTCAGGCTGGTCCCAAAGGACTCAAGGGAACCATTTTTGAAGAAGCAGCATCCGCCATCAGTTCTTACGTACAGCTACTTATAAATTTGGCATTACGTTCTGATTCGATCTTCAATACTCTCGTGACTCTCACCAATTAACCTCGCCGTCTCCCCCTCGCCAATTAGTGCCAGTGTTGTCACCCTCGGTCCATGAGTCGTCATGTCTGTTTCCCGAAGATGCCATTTCGTTGTTGCCATTTATCCTGTCCCACACATCTGCTCCGGCCTCCTCACTTGACTTCCCTTTCCAGTCCCTATTGTGCCGATCGTGGTCGTCTACTGGCCATTCTTCGCTGCTATTCTTCTGTCCCTCGTTCCACCCTCCTACCCAGCCTGTATCGGCTCCTCCCACACCAGATTCCAAGTCGTTTCCCTTATCTGACTTAGAATCTTCGTTAATACCCTGGTAAGGGCCATGTGCACAATATTGTGAGCCATCGTTAGCGGGCACCACTGTGTTCCAACTATTGCTGGGTAGGTGGCCGCACGTAGATGGCAACCTGCTCAGTGAGCGTCGACTTTCTTGATCGCGTGACTCAGCCATCTCGTTTGAGTTGCTAGCAAGTTGGGATGATGGCGAAGTGTCGTCCTCGGTATTAGAAGTACGTCTTTGTCCACCTCCATCCGAGCTCCCTGAATGATCAGATTTGCTGCCTCCAGCCCAACGTTCTTGGTCGGGACGCTTACTGGGCCTTCTAGTTGATCTTCTCCTAGAATTCCGCCACGAAGGCAGCTCGGACGATTCCCCAAGTTTATCTCTATCATCGATATGAGGCTTCCCAGTTTTGCCATCATCATGTGTAGATTGGAATTCCTTGTGCTGATCTTTTGAATTTGCAGCATTCTTGAGGGCAGAATTGCCGTGAGGCTTGTGGGTTCCAGCCATCAGAGCATGCTTGGTGGTATTGTGGCCCTGGTCGGAAGTTCCAGTATCCAACGGACTAAGCTGTGGACTATAAATGTGTCGGGTGGATGGAGATTGAAAAGAGCTGGTCCACTCTGTATTCGGGTTACCAGGCTTCCATGTAGGTACCTCATAGGTGTAACCGCCCTTTCTTTCGCTCGGAAGACCCTCGTCGAGACTTGCTATTGCAGTTTGAGCTTTGGGAACATCAACTTGGGCGAGTGTGGGCGATTGCTTTTCGTTGCCGCTATCATCTCTCTTATCGTGCCTATGTATACAATCTCTAGTGTTATGTGACGTTTCGCCTTTAAATAGCTATAATTCATCGTTAACTGTAGTTAAGAACTTGAGTCAGGGTATACCCACGTGAGTGTCATTACATGACTGATCAGTAGCAGCATAGTTTTGCTGATTGCCTGCTTTGTAACTATCGTTGTTTTGCGGTTTATCATTGGTGTCACCCTTAAACCCCTTGTCACGATTCCTCGTAGCTGACTGATCGGGAATCTTGTCTTTGGAGAATACGGATTAGTTGTCTTGACTAGCTGCATATAACAAAATATTTCCTTACCTATGTCAGCTCTATTATCACCCCATGTTGATGGTACCCATCCACCTTGATTAGACCAGTCATTGACATTGCCACCCTCCAACGGGTTTTTCTGGTCGTTGAGATTCTTCTTAGTACCCCATGCGGTTGATTTGATTTCTCCGGCTCTGATGCTGCCTCTTCTGGAGAACGAATGTCGATATTGACTTTGCGAGCCACTAGAATCCTTATTTTGAAGCTTCGGCTGGCTATCTGAAGACTGGGTCCTAGACAATCCAACTTCTTGTTTTTTCTGTTTCAAAGCAATCTCTTCCAGCTCTTCGCGAGATAGAGCTTGTATGGATTCTTTCAAGATCTCATCATGGCTCTGGAGTGGTTTTCCAAGTACGTATTCGACTGTCGCTACATCACGATATTTAAAGCAAAACACCGCATACGGCTTTTTCATTGTGTCCATATGTCTTGGTCTTTCAAGCCTGTGCATATAAGGCATTGATTTTCCAACTGCAACTTGATGTGTCATAACTTTTTCTTGGGTCTTGTGCTGAGTAGATGCCGAAGGCAATTTAGTTTGACCTTCCCGCAGGAGAGCTATCGGTCTCTTGAAGTCGTGGGACTCTGCGTCTTTCCATGTTGTCCAGTAAGGCTTTGGGTAGTTATTACCAGAGATTAGCGTATTGCGAGATGCTATGTCATCGACTTATTGTCAGCACACTATGTACATAGTAGTCGAAAAGCTCACCGGGCGGAGAACTGTGTGAGTTTGTTAGACCAGTGCTTTCTTTCACTGAGGTAGTGTCCTCATCTACCACTTTAACAATGCTTGGCTCCTAGGCGCAGTCAGTTGGCATGTTTAAGACCAATGTTGAAATTTTTTTGTCTACCGTTACACGTCCTGAAATTTCTTGATCTCGCTTGTTCATGCTATCTGATGAGTTAATCCATTTAAATTGGCTTGAGGACGCAGCTGCGGCTTGAACGGCATTTTGAAAGAAGTCTTCTGGTAGCCTATAGATGGTCTGCGGTGTTGAAGTATTGTGCTCTTGAACACAGCGCAGAACTACAACTTCAATAATACCCGTATGAGAATCATCGGAACTACCAGAGGTGGGTGTGTTGTTGGTACTATCACTTTCTAGATATGACTCAGTTGATAAAACATTCAAAGCATTAGTGGCATACATACCTTTACCCTTCTTTGCAAAATGCCACTGCCTCCCCCAAAGAGTACCATCTGGCCTGAATTCTTCTTTTTGCCTAACCTTGAAGTTGATTTCGGTGTCGTTCTTCTCAGTTGCCTCACCAGGTACCTGTAAGTTTTGTCGATTTCGATTGCACTGATAAACACCATCTATGTCTAGGACAACTGAGCTATACATGCTTGAATAAATTTCTTGAGACTTACAGACAAACATAGCAAGACCATAGGCAATATAACTATCGGAAGTAAGATGTATGTAAAACGGAAGTGGATTGTCCGGTATAGCAAGAAAGCACTCTACAAAACCATCAGAGTATTGGGTGTGGTACTCGTTTAGAGGTTTGTTGGTACCTATGCCATTTAGAACAGTTAATTAGAACCATAATAAATGCCTACCTGACCATTTGATCTCACAATTAAGGCTTTTGAGAGTTGGCATGGTTTTTGGCAGAGTCGTGAACGTAACTATCAATGTGTGAAAGTAAAGCAACTTTATTGATCGAGTTAAGTAAACGTTTAGATCACCATGAAGTAGCATATTTTATTGAAAGCATCTGGGGGTTTTTTTTAGGTTTTTTTTTTGAATTTCTACCTGTATTAAGAGCTCATTGGGCCTATGTACGGCTACTATCATACAGGTTAGGTTACCCCATTAGATTCAAAAGAGGAGCCGTCCAAGTAGTGAGTTCTTCCCGGCCCCTTTGGCCTGTTTCTTACGCTTTTCACCCTCCTCCTCCAGTCTGTTGATAAATGTATAGTGCATGTCTCCTGTGTTCAATATGCTGCTCGCATGCAAATATTTATCACGAAATCTAGTCCAAAGAGTGATATCGTATGGATTGTCAGAGCTTGGTCGAGGGAAATACGGGTCATTGAACCAAAATGCCCGACAAATTTGATCTAAGCCTTTGGGGTTTTTTTCAAACCTTTTGCATTGATTGAAATCCAGCAACCACATTTTGATATGTCGCCTTTGAACGTTCGGCGAGAATGTATTCGGCTGAAGGTCGGATGGGCCATGTGCCTTTGACGTCCGAGAGGAACTTAACGCGCTGGGAGAGCTCCCAAAGACGAACTCGACATCGTCGGCATCTAACTGTGCAACCCAATGTAGTATTGCGAGAGTATCCGCCATGATTCCCGCCAATCTTGTTGTTTCGATATCCAATTTTTCCAGATCATTCACCAATAGCGGGAAATTCCTTAGATGGAGTCTGTGAAGAGATTTTCGGAAATTCGTGTCTCGTCTGCCCAAATATATGCGTATTAGGCAGTGCTGGTTCTCTGGATCATTTATAATCTGGTCTTTTTGTGATTGAAGCTGAGGCGGGCAAAAGTTCTCAACAATCGCCTTCCGACATGGTTTAGGAATCGGAAGGATAGCCTCCATGATTAAAGCGAATGATGGCTGCTCTTGGCTAGGCGGGAACCTATGCTTAAACTGTTCCCAATCGGGATGGTCGGGCGAAAGCCAGGCGTGTAATTTAGGCACATTAATGTTTGCGTGCAAGCCCAAGGGAGCCAGTTCAAAGGATTCAACAATGCGTCGGTGGTTTATGAAGTCATTCCACAGCTTTGTATCAACATCTTTTGAGTTAGGAGTCTTGAACACCATGTCTGTACCAGATAAAAACCAAATTTTACCGCACTGGCCTTGTCCAATAGCCTGGAACTCTGTCGCACCAGGATCTATTCCGAAGTAGTAGTTATTATTGATGGAGCTTGAAACTGTTGAAATAGTCGACTTTGTGCTTAACATTCTCTGCAAAACTTTTGTGGAATTTAAAGGAGGTCCATTCGATACCACTTGTGGCGAAAAGTCGACAGCCCTCTCCAGATACTTAGCTGCAACACGTCCCAGCTCTTCTAAAGATGAGTCAATTGACGATTGCGAGACCTGTGGTGCCTTAGACAGTATACGATTCTTCATACTTGCAAAGGGGGATTGTCAAATGGAAATTTTCCAAAAAAGTCGAATTAAAAGGCTGTAAGCTGTGAGATTAGTAGGCAGTTGCTCGTACGAGCAGCACATAATATAGGACCATTTCTTGCTTTGAGTCACTTGCAAAATTTTTCGTCACGTAGAAGATTTGTGGTCGAACTATCTCAAAATTATTCGGTACGTAGGTAGTCGAGCCTTGGTTAAGCTACCTATCTCAAAACCTCTAAACCTAGAGCACGTACCAAAGAATTGGACCCAGCGGTTGTTGATACCCTAGCGCTTGCCGCACGAGCAGCGCATTTATGTTTTGTCGAATCAATTGTTTGTACCATCAAACACTTGATATGGTGTTAATAGTTTTTATTAATTGCATATATTAGCGATTTGTGTGGCTTCATAGTTTGAAACGCGCGAAACAACATTCCAATGAAAAGGCTGTACAGTTTTAACGAAACCAAATTGCGAAATGAATCAAATAAAGAAGAGGGAAAAACCCGGGATTACATATTAGAATATGGGCAAATTTACGCAAATTGTCAGCGGCATTGATTACCTACCTAGGTAGGTAACATAAGTGCCAACCAAATGGGGTGGCCCAGGCGATGTAGAACCGACTATTTGCATATTCGCTATTTTGAGTTATTGCGGGACGTCAGTATCCAAGGCTATGGCGAGTTGGTCCCCAACGATACGTTTTCTCATATACACTGGATGAATTTAATCCGTGCTGAAATAGCTTTCGATCGCATTAAACAGTCGAGCCCTGCACCAACATTATCCCACCATCAGGGTATATAACTTATGCGTTGAGAAAATCAGTACTGCCACCGGTAACTACACAGACGTAGGACGAAACATCAAACAGCTTTGAATTGGTGAGAGAAGATGACATTGCGATAAGACTCCTTCGGTGCCGGGGAGGATAAAGCGAGTTACTTGCCGTGACCGACGGAGGCAAACGGTATTATTTAAGTAAAATACATGCTTGTTTGTTCTCTTCCTATAGTTTGCTAGTGATGACGTCGTTCACTGCAGGAGTAGTGCCTTCTGTGAATACAGACAGCTTTCTGCAAGATCCATTGCGACGTTCTGGCTGCTGACACGTATAACCCGAACTTGCGAATCGTTCTAATCTTTAACGTACTGTATAAGGGTCCAGATCAGTTGCTGTCAAGGATGGGTCCAAGTCTTAAGCCAGACATTTCCTGCGACTGTTGGGAAGAAACTCGTGTGTGGAACGTTATGAAGCTCCCTTGATACGAAACTCTCTGCCTGAAGTGAAAACACGCCGCTGTAAACTTGTTACCTAAGGGCACCCTAATTATTCTTTATCTAAATGGTATAAATTTTCTGTATCGGTCTAGGAAAGCTTCTCGATGTTGAGGTATTTAAACACGGATTGTGGACGACTTTCGTCCTCAAAGATTTTAGCCCTAACCCTGCACTTAGCGATTCCTAATTCAATAACGCTCAACCAAAGCCGAATGCTAGCGTGAAAAGGCAACTTGTCAACACCGTTGTGCCCCTGAACCATTCAAAACACAAAGGCGGCGCATTCCTGCGGACATTAACGCACCTTGTATCAAACGTCGTTTCTCTGAACTGTTCATTTCCAATGGCATTTTCAAAATTTGCAAGTCGTCGTTCGCTAATTCTGAGCCTGGTTGGCCTGTCTTCGATCGCGTGCACAGTTGCCGCAAAGTCCGTCTCGACAGATGTCGCGTGGATGAGCAGTGCAGAAATCGAAGAAGCTCTTCAGGTACTTCAATGCGGATATTTGTATATGTAACAGCAGTGCCTAAATTTTCTAGGAATGTCCGATAGTTCAGGAATTGAATATACACAGAGCGGCCACAGCTCCGCAAACATCCAGCCTGACAGCTCAGATTTTCTCTATCTTATTCCCTGGCAGCCCAGCCGTTAATGCTTTGTTGGCCACCCTATATATCTCTGGACCACCAAGTGGGTATCGGATCCTCTACACATTACCTAACTACTAACTTTTAAGACTTTTTACTAGCGCTCTGCCCTCCTAATGTTGACCCCAATTCTCTTTCCATTATGGTCGCTTTTGCGGTCGGGGGTCTATTGGGAGACACCATCTTCCATCTTCTTCCGGAAATATTCCTAGGTGAGGATGAACCTGAGCAGGCAAAGTTTGTTCTAGTAAACCCCAACAAGAACCTCCTTCTCGGTGTGGCTATTATTGTAGGATTTATGACTTTCGTTGCTATGGACAAGGCCCTCAGGATTGCCACGGGTGGTGCAGGAGGCCATGACCATAGTCATAGTCACACGCCAGCCAACTCGGAAAAGGAATCAACAGGGAAATCTTCAGGCGTATTAGCCACTACTGACAAGGAACTCAAATCTCGTAAAAACCAGAAGAAGGCTGCAAGCTCTCCAGTGAAATCTACTCCCGAAGCGTCAACTTCAATTAAGCTCTCTGCATACTTGAATTTGATTGCCGATTTCACCCATAATATCACGGATGGATTAGCCCTATCTTCATCGTTTTACGCGTCACCTACTTTGGGAGCCACAACAACGGCTGCAGTTTTCTTCCACGAGATCCCTCACGAAGTCGGCGACTTTGCGCTACTGATCCAGTCCGGGTTTTCGAAGAAGCGTGCCATGGGAGCTCAGTTCATCACTGCGGTAGGAGCCTTCTTAGGAACTTGTATCGGCATCGCCATTCAAGAGTTTGGTAAGGCACCGATAGAAGCCTCCGGACCTAGCGGCGAGAAGCATCTCGGCCTCGCTGGGACAGGATTGAGTTGGGGTGACATGCTGCTCCCATTCACTGCAGGCACATTTCTGTACGTTGGAACAGTTGCGGTCATACCTGAGCTCCTAGAGACAGGTAAAAACAAGGGCGAAGAGACTTGGAAGACGATCAAACAATTCGTCGCCATTGCCGTTGGTGCTGGCATCATGCTTGCGTAAGTGCTTCCCGTTGCTGGGGCGTTCTACCTCAAGTGCTGTATACAAAACTTACTGATTTGATAATCGTAGCATTTCGTGGTCGTAAAAGGAACTTTGCAAAATTTGGCAGACCGTTAACGCGACAGCATCTAGCATTCTCCATGGATAATTGCGTGTTGGTTATCTACCTACGTAGATATGTGGTCTTGTGGTGTGTCTATCTTTGAGCTGAGATATTTGAGTATAGACGTTAGGCCGGATGAAATGATTAGAATTGGGTTTTTCTATTACTTTTTTATGGAAATGGGGGAGCGAGTCTGCCGAACATGCTGTAAAATAGCCGTGCAAGAAACAATGCTCATTTTATCTTTTTATCTCTATGCAGCCACATCTTCTATCCACGCGACATGGGTTTCCTAGCCACACCCGCAGCCTCGGACTCTCAGACAATAAACTTGGCCTGGGCTTTGAGCCGTTAGCAGTTGACTGCCACGACATGAAAATGTGGATGGTCAGTTCGCGGGTGCGGAGATTCCCTTAATTGGTACGTAAGCCCTCCTAAGGCATCAAATGATGTATGGGTACATTGGATAGAGACAAGGGGCCCGGGCCCCGGGGGAATCCCGACGCCGGCCGGAGAAAAAGAGAGGTTGACCGTTGACTCAAGGGCTAATGATAATTTAGGTTGGAAAGACATGTCTACGATTTCTACAAGATAGCCTGCGTTATCTCTCCATATCCGTAAATTCGTACATTGAATACCTACCTAGGTAGGTATTTAGGATAGTTCTGGGTCTAAGTACCTAGGTATACATGTATATGTGTGTGTACCAATCCAAAGCACGGAAAATTGAGGTTGGCAGCTAAAACCCTTGATAAAATTGCTCTGTCGGTAGATGTTCGTGCGAGTGCGGCGCCACCGGTGTAGTCGTACCTTTTGCAGTGGAATTAAAAAAAAAATACACACACAACAGGCATGCAAGACAAAAGGGGAAAAAAATAATCCAGAAAGGATGTCAAATTGGTAGTCTACCGAGGCATCTGATTGCGTGTGCAAAGGAGCAGGTGCAAGACGAAAGCGAACCCACTACTGCGCCGTATATGTTTGTTTCAATGAGTTTTTGGGGCATCATCATCATCAGCATCAGCATCAGCATCAGCATCACCATCGCCATCTGGCGCAGACTCGGTCGAGAAGTCCAGTCGTTGGATCTTGGGGGGTCAATTATTTGTTGATGCCCGTTTTGGCAGGGTGGCCTCCTTTTACAGCTCGCAGCCAATCATCGCGGCCACCGCGCAAGGGGCCGCAACCGCCCACACCAATTAGCCTCTCGGGGGGCAACCGGAGTCTCAACCAGGGGTCTCCTCGACTCGAGCCGAATCGTCTGCTGGACTCTGGCTGTAAAATCAATACGGCGTAGCGTTTCTCACTGCTTTCAATCAACGGCCATCGCATCACAACAACACGCCTGACGTGCTGCAGGTGCTCTTGATCCGTCGTCGACGCCCGCAGACCACTGCCTCCCCTTTGTTTTCGCCAGCAGACACCTCCTGGGCGTGGGAGATGGAGGCGCGTTGACCTGACCCCACAGTCAAATTATCATCCATCTCCGGTCAAGCAGCAGCACAGCTTTTGCAGGAATGTTGGGTGGAGGTTTCGGTGACTTGAGATTCTGACTTGGGCCGATCTGGGGTCTGATCTCGTCTTCGTCCTACGATGCCGACCCAGGTATCCTCGAAGCCGCCTGCCACGAACGGGAACAACACGGCATCCAAGTCACAGTCGAGGAACTCGAATCCGTCAAGAGCTGAGGAGCAGAGCCCTGGAGGTATGAGCTGAGTGATTTCTCTATGCAGATATTTTAAATGGCTAGTTTCTGATGTGTTTTGCTAATGGGTGACCCTATAGATGGACGTCCCCGAAGGAAGCTTCGAAAAGGTCCGTTGGACGCCTCGGTGTCCCCGATTTTGGCCCAAGACCCGCCTGAAGACGAGCAACAGCAACGCTCTAGATTTTCTGTCAAAAGAAGGCCGTCTCTGAAGAATACTAAAGTACCCATGGGCGCAAGGCCTCTTACTGTGTCTGCACCTAAGACGTAAGACTGATTACCGCCTCTCGCTCTCTGACATGTTACTGATTTTCGGGCAGTTCTATAGATATTCCTCCTTCATCTGCTCCTCGTCTCACCGGCAATTCTGTTTCTCGATCGAGGCAATCTTCAACAAGTAATGCGTCACAATTCAATTTCGGCACCAACTCAGCGGAAGCTAAAGACTCCGATCCTGACTCCTATTCCTTCCTTCCTCCTGTAAACTTTGATGACCTTCAATCCAGCTTGCAGCTAGACGACTTTGGGCCTGTTTCATATGAGAAGCCCAAGATATCCCCTACTCGACAAGTGTCTCAGACTTCTAAAACAAATGATGGCGCGAATACCAATACCCACAAAAACTTCGCAGGCAACGATAGCCGCAAAGTTTCTGGAGACTCATCGACAAGGCAATCCCGAACAGGTTCCCTCATCCAACCTTCGAGCTCGACGGGAAGTATACGAGGTCTACCAGTGATGAAAGCAGAAGTAATGGGACCACCAAGTAAAGCAGCGCATATGTCGAAACCCCGTCGCCAAAGCCATTTTCCGTCTTCAAGTTCCAGCAATTCTATTGGTAGAGCACCGAGAAAATCCGTTGGACCAGGCATTTTGACGAACAGTAACTCAGAGTACTCATTTTTCATCGATAACCTGGCGGCAAACGCAGACCGGCAAAGACAAGAGCAAGGAATACGACAAAATAAATCTAGAGAGTCTTCACACTCTCACTCAGCCTCAAGACACTCACTTGCAGTTGCGGCAGATGGAACCCCAGTCGCGTCCTCAAGAGGCGCAAAAGCAAAGTCGATGCAGCCACCTACTCGATTCAACTCAGACTTGCTTCATGCCTCTTCAAGCACTCCTGAAAATCCGTGGGGAACACCTATCAGTGCACACAAGTCTCAGGGACGTGAGAGCTATGGACAGGGTACGCCTAGTTCAAGCAAGAGAATGTCACAAATTCCAGGCCATGCTACAGGATTGGGGGCGAGGACTGTCAGTCCAACAGACGCTCGCAGGATGAAACGATTATCCCTCATGCCAAATCCACCTCCAGTCCCTCAAACTCCTCCCACCTCTGTTCCAGAGCCTATCCCGAGGGCTCGGTCCACCATCGATTCTCCCTCTCTTATCCCTCGCAAGAGTGTTACCCCTTCCTCAAACCGCACCACGCCGGACCACAACAGGAAATCGTACAATTCTGTGAACTCGGCGTCCTCAAGCACAAGCTTCAACTCAGTCAAAACAGCTAATACACAGACTAGACTGCAACAGACAGCTTCAACATCTAGGCTGCCAACTTTGAAAAATCGTGTAGAAAGTTCAACCAACAATTCTAACGAAGAAGGTGTACCTCCTGTGCCGGCGATACCGAAAGCTTATGAATCCCCCAAAGGTGACGGCCCAGACTCACCATTCTTTGCACCAAGAAAATCAAGCCTACAGCCATTTGATGCGCTCAGCATGAATAGTAACTCCACTCTGGAATATATGTCCGCACCCTCTCAAAATTCATCTGACAAAGAGACCCCTAAACCAGACCCCAAGCTCGAACGCGAAAAAAGACCTCGGAGAGGTACGAACACCAAGACACATCCCAGCGACTTGGCGACAACGGAGAGGGCAGCCATAGAAAGAGTGGCAATGGAAAGAGCATCCGGCGCGCAGGACGGTCGTAGGACTTTGCAACCGTTGAAACTTCCACCTCTTAATCTTCTGCCTATAAACACTCAAACAACAGAAAATGCCAATTCGTTATCAGAGCCTAGCAACCACAAGGCAATTACGACTCCTATTACTCCTCCGCCCTATCGAGGTCCTCCAAAGACTCCAAGCACTCCAATGACGGCCTCGAAGGCCACTTTCTTTACTAGAAATCGCTCAAGAGATGAAGGAGCTCCAGCTTCAATCCAGACGAGAAGCAACAGCTCCCACTTTGCTTTGAGGTCTGAGACCATTCCTCTCTCGGCGCATCTCCCCACAAATCACAGGACGGCTCCAGTCGATCTGCCATCCCCCCGAAAAACCACTTCTCCGTTCACCTCATCTTCATTACCCAAGACCAGCGGAGAGTTTCCACCCTTGAGGTCGAAACCCAGTATTAGCAGTGTTGATCGTAGTGCGAGTACCATTAGTGCTGAGCACCGCACAAGCAGGCTAACAGGACCCCGAGCACTTGTATCGACCAAGACCCCCAAAGTCGATACCGTCGCTCACCAGAGGAGCCCGTCGGAGGCGGAGGGAACCTCTTTTGGTAACACCATTAGGCGAAAACTAAGCTTGACCCGGCGGCGAAGTTCGTCCAAGGTCGAAGAGCAGCCTCCCAAGCCCCCCAGTCACGAGTCGATGCCCCCACCGAAACTTCCAGCTTCTGCTACTATGAGCGGCCCATTCATCACAAATGCTAGTCCTACGCAGAAAACCAACTATCTACATTCTCGGCGGAAGTCTTCACACCCGGAAACTTACATTAGGCAAGAGCGAGCTAAAAGCGAAATATTCTCCAAGGATGGCACTGCTGGTTCCGAACCCAAAATTTCCTTCGACAGCAAACCACAAGTCTCGACTAAAATCACGCAGCCTAGTTTACGCCGCCCCGGCTCGAATGCAAGCTTCGCATCTGCTAAGCTACAAATCGTGGATCCATCGCTGGATACCGATGATATGTTAGCTGAGCAAGAAATGAGAGATCTCGCACGTAAACGTAAGAAAACAGACCAGGAGGCTCGAGAGCTTGATGAGTTACGAAGGAGAGCCGTGCCTCGTGACCGCGTCTCTCCAGCCCAAGCTTTGAAAGCCGCCCGTCTGAACATCTATGAACGTGGCGAAATTGTTGACTACAAAGACGTTTACTTCTGTGGTACTCAGGATGCAAAGAAATTCGCTGGTAATTTGGAGGCCGAGAACGTTAATTTTGGCTATGATGATGAGCGAGGTGACTATAATATCGTCATCGGTGACCACTTGGCCTACAGGTACGAGGTAGTCGATGTGCTTGGAAAGGGCAGCTTTGGCCAGGTTGTGCGTTGTGTTGACCACAAGACGGGCGGTCTAGAAGCCATCAAGATCATTCGTAATAAGAAGAGGTTCCACCAGCAAGCTTTGGTGGAAGTCAACATTCTACAGAAGATTCGCGATTGGGTAAGAATTAGCATGAGCCGATCCATCGTCTTAGTTGCTAACATCAGGCTAGGATCCGAATAACAAATACAGCATGGTTAATTTCACCCAGAACTTTTACTTCCGCGGTCACCTTTGCATATCGACGGAACTGTTAGGCATGAACCTTTACGAGTTTATAAAAGTCCATGATTTTAAAGGATTTTCGTTAAAGTTGATTCGTCGCTTTGCGAAGCAAATACTCAACTGCTTGGTTCTTTTAAAAAGCAAAAAAGTTATTCATTGCGACCTCAAGCCCGAAAATATCCTGCTCGCACACCCCGCTCGGTCGGAAATCAAAGTCATCGATTTTGGATCTAGTTGTCTCGAGAATGAGAAAGTATACACATATATTCAATCCCGATTTTATAGGTCTCCGGAAGTTATTCTGGGGATGTCTTATGGGATGCCTATTGATATGTGGAGCTTGGGTTGTATTTTGGCTGAGCTCCTGACAGGGTACCCCATATTTCCCGGAGAAAATGAGCAAGAGCAATTAGCCTGCATCATGGAGGTCTTTGGCCCTCCTGATAAACATCTGATCGAGAAGAGCACTCGCAAGAAGCTCTTCTTTGACTCTCTGGGGAAACCTCGTCTTACGGTATCATCCAAAGGCAAACGAAGGCGGCCAAGTTCGAAAACCCTTGGAAGCGCGATAAGGTGCGATGATGATGTGTTTATCGACTTCCTTGCACGTTGTCTACGCTGGGACCCGGACCGACGTATGAAGCCTGATGAAGCGATCCATCACGAGTTCATCACTGGCGTGAAGCCTTCCGTGGCCAGAAATCTAAGGTCAATACAACAGCCTGCCTCAACAAGCACCACCTCGGCGTCACCAATAAAAAGATTCAACTCCATGCATACTCCATCGTCCGCCGTGCGTCCCTTACCAGAGCCTCCGGTCACCGCTCTAAAAAATGGCACAACGGGTCTCGGAGCACGGGTGGCTAGCGGCACATCCCCCAATAAGGTTGCTCCTAAAAGGCACTCAACTGTGACTGCAAATCTTGCGGTGACGCACACCGTTGCGAGCAGCATTCGAAAAGGTCCTGGGCCGGCTCCCACGACCGCACTCCCAAAGCTAACACCCCAGCGAACTGCTAGTGGCAGAACCGATCTAGCATCTGCAGCAGCAGCTGCTGCCACAACGGTAAGATGAATTAGCTTTGATGTGTGTGGCTCTTGGCTAACAGACTTGTGCGTAGAAGTCACGATAATTCGCAATGTCATTAATGTACAAACCTAAGGACACTTTGAATAATCTCATAAACAAACACAAAGCTTTGAATAGATGGTGTGGGAGGTCTGTTCGGCGGATAGAGCTTAAATGCCTGCGGAAATTAGAGGCAAAGCAACTACGGCTGGGGAGCAATTGCATTGTCTAGGCGTTCTTTTATTCTATTTCAATCGTTGTCACGCACTTTAATCGAACCCCCACGAAATACAACACCCTTTATACCCTTCGATTCTTTGTCATTCCAGCGGGCTTCACTGAGGGCATTTACTCTTAAAGCGCAGGGCCGGAGCGTTTGTGCACGTTCGAAGGACAAGATGGACGGGCATATGGCTGCGGAACGCATGACTACGTATTTTGAACTTGTTCATAGGTTGACGGAAAAGGTTCATGTGGAGTGTCAGTAATGTTTGAATTACACGTGCGTCGCCAGTGGTGGGAAGTGAGAGATGCGGATGTGGAATTAGTAAAGAGGTTGGTTTGGGATGCAATTGGCGGTTGGAACTTTCTGGAACAGAGAATTTTGGGAGCGGAGTATATAAGTTTACGTGTGGGCTCAGATGAACAGGAAGTCTTTTCAATTCCTCGCGTGCTCTGAATTGCGGTTTGGTACTTTCAATATTCGTAGTCTGCCAGGTCGTGTCGTTCAGACAAGAAAACTACAAAAGCCTTGCTACATGTACAAATGAAGCGGAAACTCTTTCAGATGATGAGGTTCAGAATTGTTATGCTTAAAACCTCAGTTTCGGTCCCACGAACACGATAAGCACTGCAATTATCCACAGTACCACAATCCCAGCATAGAGAGCCATACGTCCCCACCACCACCTGCCCTCCGACATCTTCGAAAGGACCCCCATCTTCTTGGTCGCTGAGTCCAAACCTGCCTGGTTCCGCCCGAGCGCGCCCTCCGTGCGGCCGACTGTATCCGCATCCGTCTCCAGAGTATCCGCGAACCGCTGGGCAGAGGCCTTGAGCTGCGCGGCGAGAGAGAGCATCGACTGCGTCAGATCGGTCTGGACCGAGTCTTGAAGGTCGAGGTGTGCGGCGGTACCGGGAGAGGGTGCGGAAGACGCGGGTGGCTTGCTCGGAGGGTCGGAGAAGGGCGTGGTCGAGGACGGGGCGGCGGCTGCGGACGAGAGCGACGTGCCAGTGGTGTGCGACGACGAACCGAGGAGCTGCTTGCGGGCACGAAGGTGCGACTCGGTGCTAGCCGCTGCAGGAATGACGGTCGAAGCCACCTCGACTGGCGCGGGCGCTTCTTCGTCTTCTTCTGCTTCTTCCACGACCACTTTAGGAACTGCCGTTGCACCTTCCTGGGGTGCCGCCGTTCCGTCCCCGATGAGCTTCAATATGAGCGGATCCGGGTCGCCTCCTCCTCCCCCCGTTCCTGTGTCCGCTTGTCCTATCTCCCACAATCGATCCCCGAGCAACTTCAGCTGCGCACGCTGTTCCGCAAGCCGGGCCTGGGCGGCATGTTTCCGGGTCTGGACGCGGGCGCTGGCAGTGGCGTGTTCCAGGCGGAGGAGCAGCGTTCGAGCGTACTCTAGATTGGCGTTGGTTTTGGTGCGTTCGTAGGTGGAATGCAGCAGCTCCGGGGGCGGGTTCGTGAGGATCTTCGACGTGAGAGCAGACAGGCACCGAGTGAGTGCGATGCTGTCGGGCGTGTCTGCCAGAAGGCTGGGCGAAGTGCTCGTGCCCGTTCGAGAGTCGGTTGAATTGGGCTTCGAGCGAGACCCAAGGCCCAACGAAGGCGATAGAATGGAGGTTGCAGACATGTTCACGGTTGAGGAGCTCTGGTGGAAGAAGGGGCGAGAGAAAGTTGGAGACGGTGCGGTGAGTGTGCGTGCGCTATGCAGCAGGAAACGGCGACAGTCGAAGCCGGACGAAGATCGCCACTTCTGAACACTGTGAAGTATCAGGCCCTGGGAAGTTGATGCCCAGGGATCCGTGGTATTATGCGAAGACGAGCAACTCGAACACGAGATCCGAAGTTTTATGTTGATGCAATGGGGAAGCTGGCCTGACGAATTGGGTTTAGCTCTTAGGGCTGTAAGTTCAGGGTCCGCTGGCTTGGCCGCTTGGGCAACAGAAATGAATTTTTTCCGTCAGTCCTTCTATCTTGCACCTTCAAACTCCACCGCCGACTCAGCATGCACTCAGTCCAATGGCCTTGAGATCCATTCATAGCGGCCATGGCCAACTCTAGTATCAGCTGCGCACTGACGAGGCTTTCCTGAGCGAGACATGTAAATCTGCCGATAGACTCCCCTTCGAGGAGCCGCTGTTTCTCTCTCGGACACGAGGAGTTCTTGCGGATCGACTCAAGGTACGTCGCTGAGTGCGTTAAGACGGGCCGCCATTCGACACGTTTTTAAAATCACATTGCATGATGATCACCCAATAATTGCATAGTTCATCTGAGGCACCGTGTGTCCGTGAATGACAAAAAATTACATCTTTCGCTCCTATCTGACCATTGCATCTGCGTCACTGCCCCATGAGAACTTCCGCATTTTGAATTCAAAGTCGGCTAAGAGATGATCTAGATTTGGATGCGTTCCCCTCTCAGCGGCCTTGCCGCATATATCAAAAGAGTTTTGACGGATTGGATCGACAACCCAGGGGCAACATGGCTTAGCTAGGCCCAGTTATTCAGGTACCGGTCGTGTGCCCTGCGTCTCTTGGGTGCACTTTCTACTGTGCCTTCCGTCCAAGTTTGTACATTCACATCGTTTCTCCGCGAATTGAGAGATGTGGCGAGGGTATCGGGTACTTAGTGATCGACGTGACCAATTGATGGTGTGCTCGACCGTTCGTTATTCCGAAAGCGGAAGGGATGCACGCTTTCCCTACGTTATTCCCAAAGCGTCTGAACACAGGAAACACTCGATTACTCTAAATCCAGAGATACGAACGGCCCGGAACGGCAACTGGGATCGGGGCGAATCGCTAAGGTTCCTGAATTGGAAAGGGAAGTGTTCAATAATTTTAACATTATTGTTATTGCGAACGACAAAGCCGATCACGACCTCGGCAGCCGTCCGAGCGGGGTTAGGACTGCACTCGGCTCTATCGTAGCGACAGCGCGGAAAAGTCGATCATAAACCGAGCACTGCGGTATGGGTGCTCGTTATACAGTAATAATAAATGATAATAACAATGACAACTCTCAACCTACCTGACCCCAGCTCGAACCAATTAACAGATAAGATTCATCAGCGATGCCCGATATTTCTCCCAACTAGATACACACTGTACTACATTTAAATGCAAATAATGGTGCAACAATAATGCCAGCTGATCACGCGGACGGACGTCCATCGACTGATCTCTATATCCTCACAATTGATCGATTGATGACTCGGCGCAGGTTAGTAGTATGGAGTACCACAGTACCTACTACCTACCCACCTAGGTAGGTACTTACCTAGTAACGAGTAAGATTTGTGGGGGATTTGCCTGTGTGTGTGTGTGTGTGTGTGTGTGTGTGTGTGTGTGTGTGTGTGTGTGCCAGTTGTTTCCGAGCCTAAAATTATTAACTAATTGTGCAGCGTGCACAACTACTACGTAAACACCTCACCACCTGGGCACCTCACCCACGCAGCGTGCGCGCTAAGCCTAAAGCAAATGCTGCTGAAGCACTATGGTATATCTCTGTTCCACCACTCCACCTCTTCCCCCTCACACCGATCAATCGATGATTGTTGTCAGACGAGGGCTACGGATTACTTCGTCACTGATCACAAACGATCTGGACCGAGCGCTTTCTAAAGCCAAAATAGATACAAATCTGCTGTGGAGAGGAGAGGGAGGGGGTTTTGTTCTCTTGGGGTTTTGTTCTCTTGGGGTTTTGTTCTCTTGGGGTTTTCTGGCCTCGGAGCCTCTCGTCCTTCTACTGGTTGATCTACCTACATAGTACACGCATGGGTGACCCTTTCTACGGGGCAGCAAATGGCCGTTTCGATGATGCAATCCTTCTGGGGCTCGTCGAGAGCAGCAGCGACAGCAGCGAGAGCAGCAGGTCCCAATTATCAACTACCAGACACACAGCTAGCCAGCCTCCCAGCCTACCACTTGCGGCCAATAATTAAGCTCTACTACCATAGTACGGTAGTAGGGAGGGTGCGACCGGGGGGAAACCCGGGATAGCCGCCGCCACCGCCAAATTTGACATGTTGCTTGCTCGTTTCAGTGCGACCAATGCGGTCCAGGCTGGAAACGAAGCCGAGACCTCGTTGGAAAAATGTTATGGAAACGAAAAAGAAGACCCCCCCCAAAATTAAAACATACCGCATGATGCTGCAGGCGTCGACGAAGACTACGGATATGCCTGAAGACAAAATAAAGTGTAGAAGCGAAGGTCGAGAAGCCAACGGGCATATGCAAGGCGTCACACGTAGCAAGTCGACACCTGTCGTTACTCGTCTAGTCCGGGCGGGGGTGAACGGATGCCGTCGCTGACTCGCTGGTCACTGTGGTCAGTCGACACCGCCTTCCCTTTGATAACCTATCGCCCACGTTTTCTGCTCTCCTCTTTTCCTTCCTGCTTACCACCCACACACCCTCTTCCGGGCGGTAGTCAGTGGGGGATGATTGGAGAGATACAGAGAAGGAGAGGGAGGGAGAGGGGGGAAGTAAAGGGGGTGTATCTCGATGAGGGTAGATCTCATCATCTCAATACGAGGCACGAAACCATAAGTGGAGGGAGGCACAAGAATACCAACAACAATAATGAAGACAATGATGATAACGATACCGCAGGACAACCATGGCGATTAGTATTGTCATCATTTATTATTATAATTATCGATGTACTACTCAGTATGTTATCCTCTCTCTCTCTCTCTCTCTCTCTCTCTCTCTCTCTCTCTCTCTCTCTCTCTCTCTCTTGAGTCTTGGCCGACTTGACACGTCAGCGCCAGCAAAGCTTCGGTGGCCACCCGCCGCCCTCCACCAGCAGAGTGAAGCAGCCGCAGCTCGTGCATCCGACCCGGGACCCGCGTCCAATTGACGGCAGGCA
Organism: Erythroxylum anguifugum; assembly: GCA_027478595.1. Lineage (NCBI taxonomy): Eukaryota > Viridiplantae > Streptophyta > Magnoliopsida > Malpighiales > Erythroxylaceae > Erythroxylum > Erythroxylum anguifugum. Next base: position 1,051 of record JANIPN010268183.1, on the reverse strand, counting down.
GCACGAGACGGAAGGAGTTGGCTGCTTGCATCCATGCTGCAGCAATACATAGTATGATAGTAGTGATGGCGTCGTGCGGTCGATGTGGTCCACAAGTCGCGCGTAGTGTGGGCACTGCGGGCATGGACATGGGCACAGGTGGGCACAGGTGGGTACGGGGTGGGCATGGGTGGAAACCTGCTTGTAGGAAGTAAATTGTGGGAACCGGCGCGCGCTGCCAGTCAGTCACTTACTACTATTGCCCATTTGCGAGTACGAATAATTACGAGTAGTTAAAGGCAAGAAGACAAAACCAAGGCAGGCGCGAAGAGAAGAGCTTGAGACAGAGAACGAAAGAGAGTTGTGGTGATAAAAGAGACAAGTCACAGCGCGCATGTGTCCTGCGTGGTGTCAGCATCTCAGTCTCGCAGTCTTCCCCTCTCAGGCCTTTCACCCTTTCTCCACACAACAAATAGGTCATGCCCTTCCCTTCTCACGCAAGAAATAGAAGCACATGCCACACGCCACGACCACCCAGGAAAACGAGCATGATCCCTGCCTGTAAGAGGCGATGTTTTTTTATTTTATTTTTGAATCGCGGCTGACTGACTGACGGATAGATACATCATACATGTACTATGTAGTGGAGGGAGTGTGGTATAGTAGATTATTCACACTAACTACTATTATTACCACAGTATTACTATGTCTTGTTATCGAAACATCGGCCACGCTAGGTTCGCAGCAATACTTATTCTTATTCTAGTCCGGACCGGTAACACCACCAATAATAATAGTAAAGTGTGGTTGATAGAAGAATCATAATCATCCTGAAGCTCAGCCGTGCCGCCGGCCATCGCGGCCTACAGGGATGTTTTCTGTAACGGGGCTTCCCCTCGCACCTCTGTCACCCTCTCGTCCTGTCGCCCTCCCCCCCCTTGACCCAACCGCTCCCCCTTCCAGAATCCAGAATCACTAGTGTGCACTCCCCAGGCCCCAGGGTGCCAGGGTCGTCGCGCGCGGCCCATTATTCACTCGCTGCATCAGAACCTCCCGCGTCGCCCCCTCGTCC
>JANIPN010267462.1:0-15321 GCA_027478595.1 Erythroxylum anguifugum | reverse complement strand
CTCGTCCTCCTCCTCGACCTCCCCCTCCCCCTCCGCCTCCTCGCTGGATGCGATCACGATGACCTCCGCGGCGGCGGGGCTCATCGGGTCGTGCAGCCGTTGGGCCTCGGCGTGCGCCAGGTATCGGTTCCGCTCGGCGCGCGCGACCTGCCGACGGAACGCCTCGCCGCCGCCGCCGCCGGCCCGGGGCTCGTCGTCCTCGTCCGATGCGTCCCACTCGTCCAGCCGTCGCTGCTGAGCGCGCGTCAGTGCCGGACGTGGCGACGGCGGTCCGAACGGGTGCTCGATCTCTTCGGCGGTCGGAGGCTGGCGGCGGCGTAACCTTTCATCAATCTTCGGCTGGTCGAATAGGCGCGGCGGGGCGGGCAAGGGTCCTTCTGACTCAGGGGCGGCCACGAGGGTGACGGTGCTGCTGCTGTCTCGGTCGGAGAGCGGCTCCGGGGTGGGTGGAGGCGGCGTCTCGGGCTCCGGCTGATTCGGGTTCTGCTCCTCTGCTTCTTCCTGCTGGGGTGGTGCTTGACCCACTCGTTCGGGCGGCACGCCGGCGACGTCGAGCGCTTCGCTCTCGGCTGCCATGTTGGCGCTGCGGTGCGTCGTTCCTGCTGCCAGGCCGGGCAAGTGTCGGTAGCTCGAGTCGCGTCGGCGTTCCAGGTAGCTGACGGTGGGGATGGAGCCCGTCTCCTCCACGGACGGAACGAGCGGACCAGCCGGGTCGTTCTCGGTGGCTTCGACGTCGATGGGTTTCTCGCGAGAGCCGGACATGTCGAGTCACATTCACGAAATGCAAGACGAGATGCAAGACGAGCAGGGTAGTTGGCAAGACACGACACACGGTGGCAAAGATGACACGCAAGATGGCACAAGATGGCACAAGCTGATGCAAGATCGAACAAGAGGACGAGATACACAGAAAGAACGGATATCGCGAGATTGAGAGGTTAAGAGGGAGGGTATGAGAGGTTATGGTATCCACTCACCTTTGCGCTCGCCGCGGCACCGCCAGCTACCAGCTATGGCGATCTAACATTGTCGACACAACGAACAATAGATTGATGAAGTTATTATACCGGATGCGGTGAGCAAATCATGGCTGCGGCTGCTAGAACTGTGGACAAAGAAGAGAATATCCTCATTGCGACAATACAACAGACGCATTGCAATTGTGCAACCGCCCGCCACCTGCCATCGCGACTACCAATCCGCCAGGGTTGCGGGTTGATGGTATGTCTTTTGCAACAATACAATCCATGAAGCACAATAAGATGATGATACAGACCTCAATGGATGGACGGGATACTCAGTGAGGTGAATAGCATCCTAATTAGGAATAGTGCGTAAAGGACCGACAATGGGAATAATGAACGTCATAATTTTCGGCATAATGCAGCATAAGGAATGCAGATACAATTCAGGAACAGGAAAGCAGTTTACCAACGACATAGATTTTTGATGTGCAATACCGCCCAAGGCGCTTTCCTTCTCCTGTTTCTGGTCCCCAGTACTTTCCACTCACTCTACGGCTGCTCTTTCTGTCTTTACAGAGCACACTGCCTTTTTGTTCCCTATTCCTTAAGTCATGAGCGCTTGCTGTAGCATGTCTTTCGTAAGTCTCTTCGAACTTACCGTACGCAGCGTACTCACTACCTCCACACAAGAGTAGCCATCGATCTACACAATTTACCTGGCTCTCCTATAATAGTCCCACCCGACCGTTGACAGCTCGCTTGTTGGCATTACAGGTATGTTTTTAGCAGCAAAGGCGTCACCCTGGTCCTGTCTTCCGCTCGCTTACTCGCCTACGGTCCTAATTCGAGATCTCTCTCGCAATAGAGCCCGAGCATCTTCAGATCCCCGCCTGTCAATCCCCATCATCCAACACCCGCTAGAAGCTTTGACTATGATGATGAGACAAGCCCGCACCGGCCTAGGAGGCGAGTGTGTGCTCTGAATTAGACCACGCCAATCCCTTCGCGGCTACCAACCTGCCCGACGCCCTTCGCTTGTTCCGCAACCGATCACCAGCCGCGTTCGGCAAAAGAAAGTGACTTGCCTTGTAGTGGGAGGGCATGACGGGGGGAACTGGTGGGTGATCGACCGTTGAGGAAGCCACCCAGCTGGATGACCCGTGTGTGTGTGTCTGCTGCTATTTGCGGACGAGAAAGGCGGCGGCCCCTTTGCCGGACGAGGCAACAGAGATGTTTAGGGGCCTTTCCGCTTCGGGGGCTAGTCGGGCAACGAGGGAGGTCATGCGAACGGATGCAGCAAGAGCGAAAGGGAAACGACGGGTGATGAAAGGGGGCACGCATCAAAAGGGGGGCCGGGAGAGACCTTTGCATCATTTGCACTCTCCTTTTGCGGCTCTTTCCACCTAAGGGGTACCTCCTGGGTGATGTACTGCCCGGGGGGGGAGATTGCGCCGAGGGAAACACCTACGTAAGTACTTGCACCAAGCCCCCCCCCCAAGCGGTGTTTTAGGGGGGAGGGGGGAGGGGGGGAGGTTTGGGCAGGTGAAATGACGTGAACGCCGAGAGGCTGAGGGAGGGCGCACAGGGCAGACATCATTTCCGAGTCGCCCAAGCGGCGTCCCCCTCTCCCCGGTGGCCATTATCCACCTCCCCGGTGGAATCGCTTAACGGTCGTCCGTGCACTCCCGCCTGTTGTGGCCGCGCATTGATCCGGCCCTGGGGCTTTGCATGAAGGAAGCCTGTCACCTGCACGATCCCGCCCATCTCGGAGTGTTTTCCACCCCGGCGCCCAGCATGGACGACGAGCCTAAATGCGCGTTTCATTGTCTCTAGCAGCGCAGGCAAGAGGCCGTGACTACTAACGCGGAAGGTCGAGTCGGGCGTTCGTCGGGTGACGACGTTCGAAACCTTCGGTGCAGAATTCCATCAACCCGCCGCATGAAGCACCGTGCAGCCGGCGATGGGTGTTCCGTGTCAGACTGAGGGAAAGTAGATACGAGGCGAGGCGAGTCCGGCAGCGGTGGCAGCGGGGGGCGCCGTTGAATCAGCATCATCAGCATAAGTGCATGTGGATTTGGGAATGAACGTTCCGGCACATTTCGACCGGCAGGCAGCCATCCAGGCGAGCGGCCCAGTAAGTGAGCGATGAGCGTGGGAATGGACGCAAAATGACGGAGCCGTTTGTGTTTTACCGAGGCTGGCGCTGCCGTTTGATAACAGTTGGGGCTGATGTGCTGCTCGCGGCGTAAATTAGCAGGAGGAATGGAGATTCGCGCGGCAAATGGAGATGGAGGCACCGGCACCGGCCCTCCCAAAAAAAGCCGCAAACCATTACGACCTCCCGAGGTTTATTCGGTGAGTGCCGCGGTGCGGCGAAGATCGATAGCGACCCCGGGACCCTGACCAAGAAAGAAAGAAGCAGCTGACCGCCACCCTCTTTTTACCCGTCTGTCTGTCACCCGGGGCGGAAGGAAGCAGCTGGCTGAAATGCTATCTGCCCGGGTGTTACCTGTAGCGGACACCCCCACCGAGCACCCAACTGTGACCGAAAGCAGTCCCGGGGACACCCACACCGCGGAGATCGATCGCTTGGCTTCGAGATCGACAGCGCCAGCGATAGGTGGCTTGAAGCCTCTCCCCGAGCGTTGAGAGGCAGGGAAAGGGGAGATCTGAGCGGAATGGGGCGGCCAAAGGAGGATCATTTTCCGGGCCCATTCCAGTGATTTTGCCGCAAGCAGCGCGCGCGAGAGAGAGAGAGAGAGAGAGAGAGGTTGGGGCGCCCCGTGACTAACGGGGTGAGAAGTGTCCGATGCGATCGTGTGTGTTTGTTCCGGTGTTAGGTGGGCAGGTGGCAAAGGTGAGGGAGAGAGTACGCGCAAGACAAAGCAATCTCACCCCGTAAATGCGGCAGCGACGGGGAAGCGCGTGAAAGACTGGGCATTTGGCAGGGAGCATTGAAGGTGACCCCGTATAGCGAGAGACAAGAGAGGCAGCCAGCCAAGCACAGAGATAGCATCATCATCGTTCCGCCCCTCCACCCGCAACCCACCTCGGGCTCATAATGCGCAGGGCAAGCAAGCAAAGCAGCAGCAGAAAGCAGAAAATGGCAGCGAGCGACAGACAGAGAGAGAGAGGCAGGCGTCTCAGGGACTCTCTCCCCCCCTCCCCCCCCCTAAAGCCTAATTTCTATTGCGGCCACCACCACCGCCACCACCAGCAGTGCTGGCTGCCAGATTAGCATTAGTCGTCAGGGAGCGACATGCCCCAGCCCACCCTCTCCATTCCTCCGTCCTCCCCTCCCCTCCCCCCTCCCATTACAACCCTCATCAATGCCTTTGCTGGATGTTGTTCCGCATGCGACGACGGAGTGTGGTAGTGCGTGCCTGCGGACCGGGAGGGTGGTGGTGGTGGTGGTGTGGGTGATCCACTGCCCGCCTGCGTTGGTTGTGTCGTCGATTCAGGGTTGCCGGGGTCTGAGAGAGAAGGAGCTGGTTTCATACATTATCACCAGAGCCCCCCAGGCCACAACAGCGTCGATTTGTTTCCTCAACTTCATCACTTGAACGTTCGACCGAACATTTTCCCCTCTGATAAGATCACACAGCAGCATACTGCCGATTAACAGCATCTCCGACTCGACTAGACTCACACTCTACAACCAGTCGACATATATAACGGAACCACCGGAACCAGAACCTTCACTTCCTCACTCAAAAGACCACACGATGTTCTCCTCGACATCCGCCCTCACCCCGGCCCTGCCGACCAGCTGGTACCGCCCATCGACGCGCTCCGCGCGGTCCGACAGCAGCGTGTCCGCCACGTCCACGGTCTCCTCCTCCGGCCTGCGCAGCAGCACGTCGTCGCGCTCTAGCAGCCAGACACGCAGCATCCGCGCTGTTCCGCCGCCCGCCGTGCAGCCGCAGCATCCGCTCTACACTGCGAGCATCGATGGGATCCTGAGCCGCGCCTGCAACTCGTCCATGACCTCGCTAGCCTCCCTGTCGCTCGAGAGCGTCCGTGCCGAGACCCGCCCGGCGGCCTTCTCCAGCCGCGAGCGCTCCGAGGAGAGGCAGATCTTTGGATCCATGGTCGACGTCCTCGAGCCCCGTGATACCGTCTGCTGGTGGGGCGTCGGCGAGGTGCTCGAGTCCAAGAGCCTCGAGGACAGCCTCATCGCATAAGAAAGAGAGACCCACACCAAAAAGCAAACCTACTACGACTTGATGTTCTCTTTAGGGGGTCACTTCACTACGGCGTCTTCACGGGTTTCTCTTCGGAAGGTGTACAGGACTCGGAATGTCCGATAGGGATTGGGGAACGGGGTGTGCAGGTGGGATATGGAGATATGGGCGTACTTTTTTTGCAGAATGATTCCCCCTTATGGCCATCGCTAATCGCATGAGCCGGCGCTTTTTTTATACCTGGTTATTACCATTCGCGTCCATAATGAACAGACCGAACACGTACTTTTTTCGAATCAATTCACATACTGATTCTTACTTTTTCTCCAACTTGCTCTCATTCCCGTGTGTCCTACTCAATGCCTCGTCCTCATTACTCGGGCTTAGTCCTACCGTCCTACTAACTTCGCTCACCCCCTCCCGCCTTAACAACGCCTCGACTCCGTCCTACATCCTACCTAACCTTGATATTAAGGCTGGTACTAACTTCGTAGCACTCGACACAACATGATGAACAACATCACCACTGCACCGTCCTCCTCTTCCTACCTACCCATTCGGCTGCGCAGCCCGTCCTACCTACTTAGACGGAAGGCCGAAGCGCAGCGCAGCCCTCCTGCTCGCGCAGCCGGGATCCTTCCTTCCTTCCTACTTTTCCTATCTGCTCCGAACCGAAGGACCCGCGGCTGATGAAGGTGAATAAGATATGTGCGGCGAAGTGCCCGGGTCCCCGTCTCCGACCGCGCGTGGTTGGGTGCTGCGGTACGAATCCGAAAAAGTGGAGAGAGAGAGTACGTCCGTCTCACACCCAGCACTGCCCGGTGGTCCAACGTTCCCGAAGTCGCCGCAGCACATACGGCCCCAAGGCCCCCTTGTGGAAACAACGGCGCGCGCGGCTCCGAGGCGCTCCGTCTCGGCCTGATAATTCCGTTTCTTCCTTGTGATATGATCTCTCAGAATTCGTTTGGGCCTTCCCGATCGGATTCTCGTGTTTTTCGACTTTCGTTCATGTGAACTTTCACGGAGATATCCCAAAAATCTAAGGGCCTTTGGATACCACCCCCCCTGATGCACTCCCCGCTAAAAAGCAGCGCAGGGCGGACGCCCCGACGCCACTGGGGGACCTCCCGGCAGACCCCGGTGCAGGGTCAGCGGCGCCCGGCTCATACCCGGCCCCCCCACCCTGCCTAATGATCGGACATACGTCGGCCCGACGCTTAGGAAACGATCGGAAACACACCACCCTTCGCCCAGGCAATGGCGTGAGTGGCGTCAGCGTTGCAGACCAGCAGACCACACCCCGCCGTGCGACGTCGCGATGGATCCGTTCCTCAAGGCCACGGTTACGTTCGTTCGGCATCCCGATGGTGCGGGTGGGGGACTAGCGCAGATAGCAAACAATCGATAGCGGAGGCGATGGTGAGGTGATGGTGATGACGTGCGGTTACTTCAGTTCCATGTCATGGGAGCATCGTTCGGGAGAAACAACTGCGGGCCCTAAAACAACACACCGAATCAGCCGCGCGCGATGATGCTATCGTGGGATCCGATGACGGTCCAAGGTTGCCACGATGACACACGGACGGGTCGAGCACATTGGAACATCGACTCGAACATGATGGCACGGTGAGCTGTCACCACCTGCGAGCCGGGTGGAGTTCGAAGGCGAGTCCTTTCGGATTGGCGGCATCCGCGTCCAAGCTTCTCGAATCGTTTTTTCCGTTGGCGAACCAAACATCTGTCGGCGGAGACCGCACAGAGGGAATGGTACCGGCGTTGATCACCGTTCCACCACATTAAAAGTGCCGCGTCGGCTGGTAGTATCAGGGTTCTCACCGATGCGACCACGGCAAGATCCAGTGGCGAGAAAGTCAATCCCAAGTGAAAGGTTTCTGAGCACACACACACGCACACACGAGGAAGGTGGGCTGCCTCAGACCTCTCCTATGACCTTGCTACCGTAGAGGTAGGAGAGGGCGGTGAAGAGAATTTCGAGGAAGGTGCGTCTCGACGCCCGGTATGAGGGAGCGCGGTCATTTTTACCCCTCTAGGTCGCTTACGGGACTGACCACTATGGGATGATTTGGCTTGCTAGTTATCGCTCAGCAGCGGCTTAGCAATCGAGGGAATAAGCTTGTCGATAGCGGGCACGAGCGGTCTCTCGATGGCTATCTCAGGTCTGCGTGACAACTGAACTGAGATCCAGTCCTCTACGCTCTGCTGAATCATCATATTACTACTACTTACACGTATGCTTTCCCCTCCCGCTAGGACTCCCAGTGACTGTTCATCGCAATCTCACAATTAAGCGATAACACTCAAATCGATACCAGATCGTTTTCTAACTGCTAGCGCGATCTGAGGCTCCTAAACCTGAACTTCTGAACTTCTGAACTTCCGAACTTCTGAGGATATTTCGAAAAATTATATCTATACCTTATTTTCTCTAGGAGTCAATAAATAGGAAAATTGCGATAGAAAATATTATGTAATATATATAGGAAATGGAATAGACGCCATACCTAAAAAGGGAAGGCGCTATGAGGAGGAAAACGCGCAACAACCTCGCGATTTTTATTAGCCGCTATTGCTTCTTCGTGTTTGAAACGTGCCGTCTTTCCTTATCGTGAATGGCGCGTTCAGCCTTCATGAGCGGTTCAAAATGCCGGTAAGTTTCTTAAATATCTTTAGTTAGACTGTAAGGCCTTTATGAACCGTTCTATTTTCTCGAAACGCGGCAAAATGCTTAGACGGCATTATAACGGCTTGGATATAGCCGACCAGCCCCACTCATCTCGTTATGCAATGAGCTGACTTAGCGGCATATAGCCAAATGAGTTTCTAAATACCGATCGGACCGATGATCGTCGGTTGAAGGTGGGCAACCTCTATATAAGCCTTGTGGCGAGGCTGACAGTCATATAGCGCAAGACGCTCGGGAATGCGAAGAACCTTTTTAAACAGTATCAACCCCCAGCCAAGTTCGATGTCGAGTTTCGTCCGAGGTAGGAAGCAACGTTGTGATAATATTGTCAGAGAGTTACTGACCTCATTTAGGGCTGATACTAATGGCGCGGCTGATCCCACCTCGTTCGCTGCGGGCAATGCTCCGCAGAGCAGTTCCGGCTTGAAGAGGCCGGTCATCGACCTGACAGCGGAGAATGGCTACTCTAGCGACGAGGAGCTGGAGGCAAGAAGGCAGTCGCAGCTGCAGCGGTTTAGTTTAACCCAGCCAATTAAAGCCGAGCCACCTGAGCCGCAGAGACCATCAACAAGCGACTCATCGCGAAACGCCCTGAAATGGCGCCCTACCGCGACACCGCAAGATCCTAAGGGTGCTGTAAAGCCTGCTCTTGAGGTCCCGCTGAAAAGAAAGCGAGGCCGCCCACCTCTCAACCGCGCTCTAGCCACTGAACCAGAGCACAAGAAACCTCGCAGCATCGCTTCAGCCTTTGCGCCGGACCACAAGAAACCTTACAGCATCAATAGAGGTATAGACACCAACAAACTGTGCACAGCATCACTAATACAGTGAGCAGATATGAATGGTTTGGATGAAGCACGTGTTCCTCCGAATGGAGTCATTGAGAGACCGCGTCGGGTTGGGCGCCCGCCCAAGCAAGCACAATCAACTGATTGGCGCCCCACCGGACATATTGATAGTACGACCTCATCTCATCTTTACACGAGGCATGCATGGACCTCACTGACAGTTCGATAGTTGACGCAAGTGATAGTTGGATGATCCGTATGTCTCGATGCTGTATTGCACCACCCACTTACTGACCACTCACTAGGCCATCAGAGTCACCCTCTCGTTGAACAGCTCTATGCTGCAAACCCAGCCATTACGATTGTGAACGATGTCGACAATGATAGCCCACCTGATGATTTTGTCATCATAGACGGGTATGAGTACACGCCTGGGACGACACCGCTCGACCCCAATGCGCGGTATGGATGCGACTGTAGCAACTGTGATGACACCTGCGACTGCCTGGCAGATTGTGCCGAGGACGATGAGGGAAACCCCCTCGGACTCCCCTACGGCACATCGGGCGAGAGACGTGGGTGCCTGCTTGACAAATATCTCGATCACCGCCACGTGATCTACGAATGCAATGAACTTTGTGACTGTGGAACAAGATGCAAGAACAAAGTGGTTAAGAAGGGGAGGCGAGTCTACTTGGAAATCTTCAAGACCGTTGACCGCGGCTGGGGTAAGGCTGCTTCGTGGTTTGAAATCTAACTAACAATGTTCACAGGATTGCGTTGCCACCAGCCTCTTCTTGCCGGTCAATTCGTCGAAGTGTACTTGGGTGAGATCATTACGGATAGAGAGGCACGGCGCCGCGAGAGCATTGCCGCGAAGAATTCGTACCTATTCACACTCGACAAATTCCACAGTCCAGACGCAGACCCGAGCGCAGCTTATGTGGTGGATGGAGAGAAACGAGGCAGTGTGGCTCGGTTCATCAACCACTGTTGCGACCCGAATCTTCGCGTGTTCGCAGTATCGTTCGACCGAGGCGATCCTCGTGTCTATCAATTAGCCTTCTTTGCGGCGGAGTACATCCCGGCTGGCGCTGAGTTGACCTTCGATTATTTGGATCGCGACGGTGAGGACTACGAGGACGAGTACGGCAATCCGATGCTGTCGCAGGGCGATCGCAGCGAACTGAAAGAGTGTCGGTGCGGAGCGCCAAACTGTCGTAAATGGCTATGGCAGTAGTACGTACAACTATGACGTTATGAGTATGAGCATTTGAACGCAGCGACTCGGGCTCGGGTTAGTATCTGCGATGCACGGCGGCAGCGATGGCGCATGAAAAGCATAGGTTTCGGACTCAGTATGTACGATATCATGGGAGTGGTCGCCGATTGTCCAAAATTGCCTAATTTAGACATAGCGCAGATGTAGGCAAATGCGAACATCGGGCCATTCACTTTAGTGAAAAATTCCAAATATTTATGACATCTTTTATGCTTGTGAATGTGTTTAATTTAGTGAGTACCTATGCAGGCCGCCCGTAAGGCTTTGCGGGATCTCGGGCCAATCATTGGCGGGAGGGCATCTGAAATAAATTTCTAGGCTGATTTTATTCTGTAGAGAACAAATCTTCAATCCCATCACGAAGTGGCACAATGGAGACAGATGTGCAACAGACACCATTTTTGAAGCAGTTGGTCGATAGCGGTATGTGATCTGTTTCTTAGTCTGATTCCCTGTATCCAAGTTGCGGACTGCGCTACATTTTTTGACCTTCAGTCCTGTCACATAGAGACCATTCTGCTCCGTTCGTCACATGTCGGTTGTTTCTCCTGCTGTTTCTCTTCCACCGTCTTATTATGCCTCAATCCATGAATCTCGAAAGATAGCAAACACTTTCGGTGCATGTCATCATCCACTCACACTTTCTATCAGATGAAGCCACACGCGACCGTGCCTTCGCGTCCCTGCGCACCTATCTCGCCAGCGGCCGGGATTTTACTCAGCTCGAACTGCTCCAGCTGTGGAAAGGCCTGTACTATAGTATGAGTCTCAACTCTCTTTTCTGTCTACGTCCATACACTCACGTTGTCTCTCTCTCTCTCCTCTAGGCCTCTACCATACGCCCCTCACCGCCAGTGCTCCACTCCTATCGGCCCTGTGGTCCCTGACGCTCGCGGTGCCCGCCTCTTTCTTCGTGGCGTGGGCGCGCGCTTTTTGGTTGACGATGGGCGCGGGCGTGCCACAGCTGGACGCGCACCGCCTCGACAAGTTCCTGGCGCTGCAGCGGCGCCAGCTCCACGCGCAACTGACCTGGCTGGCGCGGGCGGGCTGGCCTACTCGTCAAATCACGGAGTGGATCGCCCTCCTGCAGCATCCCACCGAGGGACCGCTCGGGATCGGCGGGCCCTCCGAGAAGATCGGCGACGGCGTGCGGTACCACGTGCTCGACGTCCTAGTGGATGAGCTCGTGCGCGTCGCCGACGCCGAATCGCATGACATCCCGATCGAGACCCTGACCAAAATCCTGGAGCCCGTGCGCACGCTCGCCACCGACGGCACCGGCAAAATCCTGAGGAAAAAAGCGCGGGAGGTGCTGGAGGACGACGATGTGAAGGCTCTACTAGCGGGAGAGCCGACTGGGAGGGGAAAGGTTGACAGTGGAAGTGAGGGAGATGACGATGAAGACGAGGAGTGGGAGGGGCTGGATGGTTGAGGGAGACGAGTGACGTCGACATCGTCATCCCCTTGGAGTAGAACGATGTACCAAAAAGCACGTATCGCAGAATCGCTGCATTAATGACTAGAGGATACGGACACGGCTCTAATGAATAGACGGCGTCATCCATATCCAAAACTCATCCGGCATCCTTTACGCCTCGAAACAAACGCGCAGACACGAATCGTGCCTGTCAGGTATCATGAATCCACACAAGTCCTCGCATCGACTATATCATCGTTCCTATACACAGGTATACGCTCTCTTTTTATGATGTACGAAACAGCCCCAGGCCTTCTGAATCGTACAAGTGACCGTTCCGAGTCAGTACGGTGCCGAGGCCGTGGTGGACCTCGGCCTGATAGGGTTCAAAGGGCACGCTCTCGCCATCAATGCTGATGTAGCCCGTCTTCTGGTTCTTCGGCACGATGCGGTACCCGCGCACTTTCCGGTATCTCACCAGCGGCTGATCGAAAATCGTTTGCTTATCTACAGCCAGCAGTAGCCTGACGGCTTCTTTTCGTGGGATGTCACCGGCAATGGTGACCAAGTCTGCGAAACCATCGTGTGGCAGTGCTGCGGGGAAGAAGCGCATCTTATCAGCCATCATCGGCATGTTTCCACACCAGAAATTGCCTAAGTTGTCGTACGGCTTGAATTCCCAGCCTTCCGGTAGCGGGTCGCGAACGGTGCCATATCGAAGCTCCGGAAGCCCTGGCCCATCATCCCCGTTCGGAGGCAACGCGGGCTCGAATTCCCGGCGTCGGTCCTCTATGGACTTGCGGGATTCGGATTCGCTTTGGAAGTGCTCGCGGATTTCGTCTTTGCTGTCCGTCTCTATGTCCATCGCGATATCGGCGGGATATATGGTCTTGCCCAGTAAACGCTGGAAATATCCGATTGTGAAACGAGCTTCTCCAAGCCATCGAAGGTTTTCTGTGCCGAGATCCACATCCGCGATGATACCAACGGACTGCGAAAGAAAAGACAACGTACGGCTTTCGCCTTGAGTAACCGAAACGAGATCCATAGGAGTTCGGATGCCTTTGACCAGATGTACCGCAGAGATGCTATTCTGGTTGGTCCCATAGAGGCTAAGGCTCATAGCATTCCCCGTACCGCATGGCAACTGCGTGACGGCCAGCTTGGAGAGCGCCCTTCTGGCATCGGCACGCTTCCCGAGCCCGTTGAAAACTTCGTGCGGTAAGCCGTCCCCGGAACACGAGGCCACCACATCGTAGGCTTCGATGTCAAGATTTTCGGCGATTTCAATGGCATGGCCTTTGAACTGAGTCCGCTCCACGTCCATTGTACATCTAGCAGCGGCCAAGATGGGTTCGATATCTCGACTGTACCACTTTTGTGCTTTGCCTTGCCCACCGAACGGATTGATGAGAACCTTGATACGCTTCTGGCGTTGCGCTTGCCCATACGCTCGGTCTAATAGCTTCGCGATCCAGCCTTGTACATATGTGCTATTTACCTTGTCCATGAGGTATTGCAAGACGTTCACGCGAACTGAGTTTTTAGTGATCTGTCGTGCATAGTGGATGACGACTTCGAGATCCTGAAGTTCTGCCCAGAGAATGTTGAAGAATGGTATTGCTTGAGTGGTTTTGTTCTCTGTCAAGGTAGTTAGCGCCATTCGCACTGGATGTATCGCATTGACCCACCTCCAGGGATAAGCCCACAGCAACGCGAATTCTTTATGGGGAAGCTCTCGTCTCGCGTTGAGTCAGTACAAGCGGCCCAGACACCAATCCGAGCGGCACTCACCTAACACAATCAATGAGTCCGTTCCCAGCGTGAGTGAAGCATTGCGCCCCACGAGGAGGGTCGTGTCCTCATCTGTGAATTCACGCTGGGAGCTGTTGGCGCTGGGATCCCGGAACGGGTCCGGCTGAATGGAGTCGGCCGAGCTCATGTTGGAATGTGGATGAGGATCGATGGCCGTCTAGAACATCGTGGGTTTGAAGTGGAGGATGCGTCGGCGTGGAGAGAGGGATAAACGAGCGACTGAGGAGGAGACGAGGCGCCGTAAGTATGCTACGAGCAGTCCTCCGACGATGCGCGAGGCCGAATTAGAAAGCGAATGTGGGGAGTGAGGATGTTGGGTGCAATTCTTCTCCAGAGAGAAGAGGAAGCCGACGGGGCCGGGTCAGACGAGCAGCTGGCCGGCCGGGGTGTGTTCGTATGCCGAAGCGGATTTTCGCGGCGGGCGGGCGGGCGGGCAGCGGGGCCGGAAGGAGGGATTGCCGTAACGGGCGAGGGTGCTCCGTCCGATGGTCTGCTCTCTTCCCTCCCTCCCTCCGAAGCGCCGGCGAGCGGTCTAGAGTGGTATGACTAGCATGGCGGCCCGGAGGTGCTCATCAGGCACAACTTTCCTTCTAGAAGGACCCTGCATACCGATAGTAGACGCAAGGGTGATGATACGATGGGTCGGAGGAGAAGTTCGTTAAGAAGATTGCTCAATTCACGACTCAAAGGCACAAATTCTCTCCACCCTCATCGGATTACTTCAACATTGCAGATGACCAATCTGAACCTTTTCATGAGGCTCATCGACCAATTTGTCATGGCATATAAGCCGTATATTGGTGGCAATGTTCTCCATTGTCGCTCCAAGGCCAGTGACCGCTTTCGCCACCTCAAAATATACCTTTTTAGAGTATGTTCGAGTAGACATGCCATAACACGAAGAGAAACGGGCCTTCTGGCATGGAAGCTCATTCAGCTTATCAACCTTGGTTCCATCTCCGTGGAAGATGTCGAGGAAAGATGCTTGTGAATCGGTTGTTCCTTGGGCACCACGAAACTCGAGGTCATCACTGGCTCGTTCGAGAGCCATGAGGTCCAAGAGAAGATCCTCGATCCACTTTGTAACTCGCGTACTTAGCATAAGGGGTTGGGTAGCCTGCTTATGAGTGAAGCCTAGGACTGGCAAGTCTTTCCATTGAAGTGCAAAAATGGACAGATTCTGTATGACTTTGGCAAGCTTGGGCGTGATCAATTTCAGGGCATCCTTGATGAAGATTAGGTCGGCATTGTCAGTGATGAAGAATGAAGGCGGCCCGTAATGTATAATGCCCGCTGCTGTAGGCAACTCCTTGCCAAAGGCACGCACGTGGCTTATTACCTCATGGCGTCTCTTGCGCTCCTCTGTAGCAATGACTTGATAAACCTCGTCGCTCACAACTAGGTGTTCTTGTAATTCAGCGATCGCCTGGTCGAATATTTCAGCAACTCCCAGTTCCTTCTCTGCTTCAGCCAGTAAAAATCATAACTTCCGCCATGTCTGCGCTCTGGTCCTAGCCGAGAAGAGCTTTTCCATCTCCGGACCTGTAAAGGTTAGATGTTACATTTCAAGTAAAAAGGTACAAATAGATCTGAACTTACTAGGATGCTAGAACGAGCATATTTCAGATATTTCAGAGGATTTCCTGCCGTTCTCGGACACAAATCTTCAGGCAATCCCAACTGCCCGAATGCTGATCGAGCGGGTACCAAATGAATGCAAAAGCCGTCCAATTGTTGAACTTACACAGACAGCAAGGTTCAATTGACGACCTCCCTGGTGGAACCGCGTCAATTTGCTATAAGAGAGTAACAAGGCTTCGAAGCCATTGCCGGTTGCCGTACGGCGAGGCTAAACTGACAAGGCCGGTTGGCCCCGCCCCGCCTCTCGCGACGGAGAGGGACGCCGCGATTGGTGTGGCCGCCCCGCAGGGTCCATCCGGCCAAAAGAAAAAAATCACCAGGGCAAATGCTTCTCCGCAATGTAGCAGGCATTTTATGAATTGCTTCATGGCGAGAATCTTAAGTCTGCGCCGCTAAAGCAATGGATAGCGGAGAGCTTGACGAGGCAGCTCTTTCGACGTTAACGAGAAAGATTAGCGAGAAGCTAGATCAGGGCAAAAACCAGCCTTACAAAGAGAAACCAACTAGTTGGAAGCAGCTTCAGAA
>JANIPN010267054.1:0-15330 GCA_027478595.1 Erythroxylum anguifugum | reverse complement strand
GTGTGTGTGTGTGTGTGTGTGTGTGTGTGTGTGTGTGTGTGTGTGTGTGTGTGTGTGTGTGTGTGTGTGTGTGTGAGGCGGGCGACAGGGCGCGGACCGGGGGTCTCGTTTGACAGGCGCCGGCGCCGTTTTGCTAGCTGAAGGCTTAAAAGAGGAGCTTAATCTAGCACACACACTTTTCCCACTGACTTAACTCGGTAGTAGTAGAGGGAGGGTATAGTGGGGGTGGGAGTGGGCATCCCGCTCCCCCCTCTTGCAGGAATGTTTTAAACTCGAGAGGGGAAAGGAAAAGGGAATGGAAGAGAGGGCGGCAGGGTGTGTCGTATTTTCTGGGATAGGTGTCGCCATTACCCACCAGCCATCCAATAACATTCTTATCAGTTATAACAAGTGGAGTAAAGACGGCGCCACAAAGAAGCATGCATTTTAGGCCCTCCCCCCTCAACAATCCTCCTCCTCCTCTCCCGTATTTACGCCCGATGAAGCCGACAAAGGCGATGAAGGCGACAAAGGCGGCACATGCGGGTCGGAAAAATTCGAGAACGATCTTTTTCGGTCCTTCTTTTTCTCCTCTTCCCTGCATATGCAGATTCTGCACATGGTCTGTGGTAACCCGCTCGCTCTCGTCCGGTCATGGCGTCGCTGCAGGCTCGTGTACCTAAGCGACGAAGATGCAACCGACTCCCTGACCTGAGAGAGAGGCAAACACGGCACAGCACGCGGTCGGGGGCCCCTTCGGCTGCGCGGTCTACGGCCTGCTGTTGCGTCTCCGAGGGATATGGACCCCTCCAAGGGCTGCCGCTGCTCCTGCGCCTTCTTCTCGGCTTTTAGATCTCGTGCAGCTATTAGCCATGCCTGGTTGTTTGTCGAGGGGCGCGCGACGACCCTGCGTGGCTGGCTTCCCTTTTCCAATGCCCCCCCCCCCCCGGGGGGGGGGATTTATCCCAGAAACTCCGGCAATCGGAGTCTGAATAAGACGGACCCGTTTCCTCTACTCAGCTTGCGTCCTCTCACCGGTGTGCATATATGTGCATGCATAGACGCACGCGGCGTCCTATTTGGAAGAAGGCAGCGGGCGATTGCATATGTGCTTACTGCGGAGGAGCATGGTAATCATTTGTTACAGGTGTCTCACACTTGGGGCGGTGCCGCTCTCCCTCTCCCCCTCCATCGATGTTTCGGCCGTTCCCTTTTCCCGATGGCCGCAACTACAAACCGAGTAATTGCTGCGCCGAGATGGCGCCACGCTATTTCCCCTCGCGTGCTCCTACTGGGATGCATGGGGCGAGGAGCCTCGCATCTTGTAGTAGTCCACATCCATGCTCGTCTGCACCTGGATCTGGTTGCCCCCCATGCGCTCGCGACCGGAGTTGCCACCCGAGGGGTAGCTGAACGCCTTATTGTCGATCTCCATCGGCTGA
The DNA here is from genome assembly GCA_027478595.1 of Erythroxylum anguifugum. Taxonomy (NCBI): domain Eukaryota; kingdom Viridiplantae; phylum Streptophyta; class Magnoliopsida; order Malpighiales; family Erythroxylaceae; genus Erythroxylum; species Erythroxylum anguifugum. The sequence continues at coordinate 13,909 of JANIPN010267054.1, read as the reverse complement.
CCGAAGTTGGCCGTGCCATCACTGGCGTTCGTGTTCTTGGAGGAGCTATCGCCGTAGGTGCGTGAAACCAGACGGGTCCAGCGCGTAGCCGTCATCTCCCAGACCGGCTTGAGCGTGGGCACGGTGCCGCACACGATGACCAGGAAGAACTCCACCGTGACCCAAGCGAAAATGTCAAATGTGGCCCAGGTGAGATCGACGCGGTTGGCGAGCTGGCTGAGGAAGGACGTCTTGATGCCCGACGAGATCGAGGTGAGGATATTCAGGGCAAACACGATCGAGAGCTTCACTTTGTCTTCGCGACTGATCTGCAGCGACCAGAAGATGGTCGTAGGCAGTAGCGCAAGGCTGGCGTCCACGAATGTGTTGTATGCTGCGTGCGGGAGATCAGCGGGGGCGCTTTATGGAGGGAACGGGTACTCACATCCCATGAAGGTGCCGTAGTTCGCCATGATGTGCGGATCGATGCATTCGCCCTTGATGCGCGGATCCCAGAGCGCAGCGGCCGGACGGCACTGCGCAAAGGTCACAATGCAGCAAGCGATAGCAGAGCAAACCAAGACCACGATGCAAAACACCCAGATGTAGACCTTCTGCCAGTTGCGTCGGGTGCGCGACATGATCGTGAGGAGCAGTGCAGACACCGAGACCTTACCGGCGGCGACGCCGAGGATGCCAAACACTTGCGACGTCCAGTTGAGCAGTTGCACCTTAGCCACCGTATCGATGCCCAGCACAGCGACATCCTGGATGTGCCGCTCTCCGCCGTTCAAACATAGCAGGGTCAGAGTGATCGTCCATCCAAAGAAACACATCTGTCACAGTTAGTCGATCAAGCGATCCGGGGGACGCGAGGAGATGAGATGGTAAGCCTTACCATTGCAAACAGCATAAACCAATCGTCCCATCCCAGCGTGGAGCGACTGAGGCGTGTCGCGAAGCGCATCACCACAACTCCCAAAGATAATGTGGTAAATACCCAGAGCAGCGCCATCAGCTCGGGGCCACGATCGGGGATCTCTCCAACAGAGGGAGCGGGCATTTGAGGAGGTGAAGCCATGATGGGGCGGATTAAGCGATGGTTGTAGCTTGACACCGGCGAAGCTTACTCAAGGAAGGAATATCGAGGGCTCTCCCACAGTTAGGAACTAGCTTCTCGACTGGTGGTGAGAAGGGGAGAGCAAAAGATAGCGCGAGACTGGCTTTTAACATTGTTCCCTCACATCTCCTCGGCACATGCGGAGAGCTTCTTTCTAGCACTAATTGTAGTAGTAAGCTCCATCATGAAACGAGCACCCCCTCCCCCCCGTCTCTGTACTTTAGGGCCATCCATCTATGAGGACTGAGGCTAAGACAGTCGTATCGCAAAAATGGTTATTGGAGGGGTGAAGGAGGGGTGGGATCCGGTGGAAATGGCCGTCCCGTGCGTGCACTGCCGCGCTAAAGTGACCCAGTGAGTGAGACTATTCTGAACAGCAAACAAAGGGACACATACTCGGGCGGAGCTACCATGGTTATTTGCTCTGTTCTACACCTATCGACAGAGGTGGGCGCGCCTGCATGCACGTGCCACTCAAGCCGAACGGACAGCATCTGCTGGATCCGAGAAAAGAAGGCTGTGAAGCCTTGCGTGCCAGGCAGAAGAGACTGCATAGTGCGGGGCAGGGCGTTGACGTATATTATTATCATTACTAGCCTTCTTCCTTTTTCCTTGAAATCGGAAATAACTCTACGCATCCTCCTCCTATATCCCCTCACCTCCTTCCTTGTACTCCTCAATTCTCACTCTCACAGGCAGACTGGGCGCTTGCCCTGCGAATCATCCCTAACTAACCAGCCATGGCCCAATCCGATGCGACTCTTCAGGCACAGCTCAAGGAAGTGGTGGATTCCCCCGACAAATTTGCTTCGCAGAGTGCCGAGATCATCCAGTTAGCCCGCAAAGCGATCATATCGCTCGAAGGCCCATTTGAAGCCTTTCAACGCCTGGCGTACTCGGTATGTATTCACCATCCACCTCCACCATAACTACATAGTGGGTCAAAAGAAAGACACTGACTGGCTGGGTGGGGTCGGCAGCCACTCCCCCTCGTTTCTGCACGTATCGCCCAGGAACACGGCCTTTTCAAGGCCCTGGCCGAAGGTGGTGGGAAGCCACAGAGCGCGGCAGCGCTTGCCGAGGCGACCAAGATCGACCCCAAGATCCTCGACACTCTCTTGGATTACATGTCGTCGAACTTCTTCGTCGATGAGGTATCTCCTGGACAATACGGAGCGACGAAGCTCGCCCAGCTGCTGCAGTCACCTCTATTCACCGACGGTATCACTCACTTGTAAGTATTATCCTAAAGTCTGATCGAGTCCTTTCTTTCCCGAAAATTGACCCGACTCCATAGTCACGATAACTGTCTCCCGGCATTCTTTGCTCTGAATCAATACCTAACAAAGCCATCGGAGCCTCGCACGCCGTTTGAGATCGGCCAGAACAGCTCGGTCGATTTCTACGGCTGGCTCGAAAGCCACCCCACTCAAGCGGGAGCCTTTCACCGATTTATGGAGGCGCAGTTTGCGACCCTTCCGTCCTGGTTGAGTGTCGTCCCCTTCGACTCGGATATCGCCAAGTCGTCTACACCCGAGACCCCGATCTTTGTCGATGTCGGCGGTGGTAACGGACAACAATGCGTTGCTCTTTATGAGAAGTTTCCGCAATTGCCGGGGCGTATCGTGCTTCAAGATCGACCGAAGGTACTGGAGAAAGCGATCACGGACTCGAAGAGAGTCGAGCTTATGCCGTATGACTACTTAACCGAGCAACCGGTCAAAGGTAAAGTCCCACTAGTAGTGCTGGATGATCCGTTCACTAACACAGTCTACTAGGTGCGCGTGCCTACTACTTTCGCCAGATTTTCCACAATAACGATGATGAAACCTGCCGTCAAATCCTCAAGTCTCACTTGCCAGCTATGGCAAAGGATTCGGTCATCTTGATAGATGACAAAGTTCTCCCCGATGAGAAACCGCCAGGTGGAGATGGCGAGTACACAGCGGGTCTCAGCATCGCGATGCTGGCTATGTTCAAGGCGCTCGAGCGGCGGGAGGCTCAATGGCGTATGCTCCTCGGGGAGGTTGGATACGAAATCCGAACCATCAAGCGGTTTACAGACTTTGGCGATAGTATAATCGTCGCTGCACCAGCGGCAGTAGCGGGCCACAAGTAGGTCGTACTGGCTGACGCTAGTATTGTCAGGTCAGGCCTTGCGAGTGGGGTAAGCTATGCAAGTAGATAAGCTCAGCTTAGGTAGGTTAGAGCTATTAGCGCGCGAATAGATTGTGTCTACCTGCCACCCACAGCCGCTACCTCATACATCACTACTTACTTACGACGCCCCTTCTCGTTTGACCTTTGCTGCAGGGCTTTGCCTAGGTGTATTAACTCACGTGCCTGGCTTGACTTGGTCGTGCTCCCTGCAGTCAGCACCGAGTGGCGTATGTAGGACTATGCGGGCCGCCTGTAGTTAGGTTGAGCGCCTCGAAGGCACTTCTTGCAGGAGGGGCATAGCTCGTTCGTTAGTTGCGATCCCAGAGCTACATTAGTTTGTTTATCCGTCCGTTACTGGGCGGATCGGGGCGTTGAACCGTGCCGCTTCTTGCTGCAGGAGGGCGGAGTTCATGATTCACAATCCTAGCGCCAATACCCTACCGGTTCGTGCATCGCAGATCGGGGCGTTGACCCCTGCCGGTGCGAGCCGCCTCAATTGCAGCACGCATGGATGTGGCAGCGACGCCTGATCAACCGCAGGGTCCGGGACTTACCACCATCCATCCCTCTGGCGCTCACCTCACAGAACAGACTCATTCGGGCTTCAGAGATGTTTCTGTCTCGGGGTGCTTGCGACGGGAACACATCATGTCCGCGCAGTTCAGTAAAGTCCGCTATAGCCCTCTCGATGGCGAGAGCTTCAAACATGGCATCCGACCGCCTCGTCTTCGCACGAGGTTCCGACTCTCGGAGGGACCGATCTGGTGGGTATATCTCGCGCTGTGGACAGTATTAGTCGCGCTCGGTGGCTTCACGGCTGGAAAAATGAGTTTCGGCCGCGGCTTGGGCGATGATGCGACACATCAAGGCATTCAACGTAGGTTTGAGCGGAGCAGGAGAACGATGGTATAGTCTGGTCGAATGGTAGTCTGATGAATACTGATAGTGGCGACGACAATGACCACATTCAAATACAATCGGACCTTCGCAGAAGCACCATCGAACCTCAGCAATGGCGCATGGCGCGACATTTTCCCACGCAAAGGCACCTACTTCTCCCATCCAACGATCGCGCCTCACCGGGCGACGCTGTCGGTCTTCCATCAACTGCATTGTGTTGTGAGTGCAACCTCCCTCTAAACAAACCTTAACTAAACGATGTTAGGACGGCATTCGGCAGGGCTATTGGGCTATCTACAAGGCAGCGATGAGCGGAAAGCAACTATCGGAAGATGAGCTGCCCATGATGTCCTCGCCGCCTCATGTGAGGCATTGTCTGGACCTGCTGCGACAGTCGCTCATGTGCAACGCGGACGCCACCATTGAAGAAAAGGATGAGGAGGCCGGCGGAGTGCATGGGTTTGGAATCGAACACGAATGCAAGAATTGGGACCAGCTCACAAGATGGGTCAGCAATCAGCAGCAGCTTAGAGATTAAACTTCAACCAATGATTGGTTACAGCCACTAATGCATTCCATCTATAAGTAAGTCTTATGCGTGCACACCTTCTGGTTTGACAAGCCGCATGTCTTCCTGTTCATCAACAACACGATAACTCAACGACTCCATCATGCCATCCCAATCAACACACTTGTGAACAGGCCGCTTGAGGTCCAGCACCGGCCTTGATGGTGTATCCCAAACGAACGTTGTCAGTGATGCATCACCATGACAAATCGCGGAGGCGCGAAGCATCTCTAGGCAATGGTCTAACAGAATTAGGTCTAGCTGCAAATGTCTGTTCAAAATGGGGAATTATTTTACCTGCGTGAATGGACCAGTGGTCTTCTTCGGCTTGGGTCAAGTTCACATGGTAGGTGTCTCTATAAATCCACTGGCGCAGCATTTTCTGTTAGATGTCAGTGCCGGCTCTGTTAGCCCTAGTTTAGTTTCAACAACCTACCACACAGTGGAGCTCGTGGAATACACCAAGCCACGCCATATAGCCGCCGCCAGGTAGTTCAATGGAGGTTTGATTGCTCTGCGCGAGCTCTTCGGCGCTGACACGGATGTTGATCGTAGACATCAAATTGCCCCAAGCGTCATCAGTTTCTGGGCTGGGTGGTCCGGCAAACGGACTGTCTTGAAATGGGGTGAATTTTTGTTCGGAAAGCTCCAATTTCAGGTCCTTCAGAGCTATCGAGGATCAGAGCCGTCTTCAGAGGAACATGGATCGCATAATATACCACCTGATATCCCATTCTCGGATGACAAGCAGCTGCTTGAATTGTGCAATTTGATATACACATTTGCAATGGTGGTGTAAATTATGAGAAGGATAGCATGCAAAGCGATTTGAAACTTGTAAGAGAGGAAAACTCGAGCTTTCGTAGCCTTCGTGGCTCTTGGCGGCGCACTCCAATCATTCGATTCACCTTGAGAGAGGAATGGAACTTCTTCATCTTTCGGTGCGTACATTGTGATGTGATGTCTCTACTGCTATATCAAATATAGATCGAACCGAATCGCCGGCGGAGACAACGAAAGCCAACTTGAAGAAGTCCGACGGTGAGTAGAAGAAGTGGACGAGGGATTTGGCCAAACTTCCTGCCCAAGGACTGGTCGGGCTCATCAGGTCAGACATCACATGCCGGTTGACCCGCCCTACTCCTGTGCTGTACTGCACCTTTGTGGCCTCGAAACTAGCGCTCCACATCTCTTACTAGACTGATGATTAGGGAATGGTAGCACAATACGCCTCAATGTAATAGAATGGATCGATCATTGGAAGAGGGTGTGCACTAAGTATCCGGCGCTCGGAGGGATAGACACCCGGCAAGCTTCCAAACAGATACATAAGAGGGCTTCCGGCAATCGCGAGCAAGCTTTCCTCCATCTTACACATCTCATTCAACATTGTCAAAAGATCCACTAAACGATCCTCAAAGAACAACCAATACAGTATGCGTTCTTTCCTCGTCCTCGCTCTGGCCGCCATTGCCATCGCTGGCCCACTCAAGGCGGTCGTCGACATCAAACTACCAACCCGTATAGATTCACCTGAGCAATCAACCATGCCTTTTTACTAACCGCATTCATTAGACGCGAGCCATGGCAGCGCATCCAAGTACCACTCTCACGATCGTGACTCCGAAGTAGTGTATCCTGATGAGCTCATTATCTACCCCGAGGAATACAATGAGGGCTAGGTTTCCTGAGAGTTCAATTGCATGTTGGGAAAGCAGGGCGTGTGGAGAGCTTGGCCGAGTAGCCGGTCGGTGCGAGGAGGAAGAAACCTCTTTGCCCGACCTAGCGCTTACCGGTATCTATTCAATCTATCGATAACTTTGCCTATCTACCTGTTGACCCATCCATCCATAACTTTGCCACCCGTTGTAGACTGTAGCTGATGTGGGGCGGGACTACTGCGTGGTTCATTACTCATCGCCCTCGTTTTTCATGACTCGTAAAATACAAGCTGTTGCTTATAGTTGTATTTGGGGGCCATAGCGGGCTGCATGTGAAAATCCCCTGGTTCGCTGCCGTTGGTCGTGACTGACTTGCAGATCACAGAGGGCAGACGGCTCGCAGCAGCATGGTGAGATTCGGCAGGTGACAACCAACCAGTTTTGCCCCTCAAAAGCGGGGCTTGTAGCAGAAGGTAAGCTGCTGAGGAGTGTCTCCCGGTCGCCGCCAATATAGCGTGTCTGAATTTTGTGTATTCTCTGCATGCTGCAGTCTCTCACATTCACCTACCCCCGACGAGCCCTGAGGTTGCCGCACCTATGTTGATTCTTTTGAAGAGTTTTGGCATCGTAGCCATCACTTATTATCTTGTCTGGCTGATCAGTAGTTCCATAGCTCGGGCACGCAATGCTTCCAAATTTGGTTACAAAGCTCCGCCCCGGGCGCCCTTCTTCTATGGCCTGTTCATGTACATAAAAGTACGACTACGTTCGCAGAGATACACGATCCTTCCTAGTCAGGCAAAATTGCACACACGGTTTGGGCATACCTTTACATCAACCGTGGGCGTATTCACGAACATCTATACGGTCCATCCCGAAAACATCCAAACCATATGGTCGACAAACTTTCCAGAATGGGGGGTCGAGCCCGTCCGACTTCGAGCGCTCGGAGAGTTCTGTGGCCGCGGTATCTTGACTGTAGACGGCACTCGATGGGCACTCACGCGTCGAATGATCAAACCTGTATTCAATCGGACAGATAGCGTCGATATGGAGTCCTACGACAAGTACTTGACTCAGATGTTTGAACAGATACCTCGTGGGACCTCGATAGATCTTCAACCTTTAATTTTTGACATGGTAAGTACTCATTACTGTGAAATATCCAGTTTTAATTTTTTTCGAAGTATTTTCAATCTTGTTACTCGTTTTTTGTTGGAGAACCGCTCGAGAATCTTCCTAATTATGGGTTGGTCAAGATATCCAAATTACGTCAGGCTTTCGATGATGGTGTTATGGGAGCTCGTATCCGAGATATGATGGGTGCTCTCAAGTTCCTTTTCCGTAGTCGAGATTGGTTACGAGCATGCAACTACTCTCGCGACTTTTCCGATGCTGTTGCCGATCATGCAATGAAGCTTGAGGCAACTGGCGCGCAGACCCAATCATCCGACGGTGCCATGAAGCCTTTGATATATAAGTTTGCTTTAAGAGGAGATGGCGCGCTGGATGACGGATCTTTACGTAACGACATCATCCAATTCTTCATGTCAGCTCCACATACAGTTGCTGGAGTGGTCAACAATGCATTGTTTCTCCTGTCTACACACCCTGAGGAGTGGGAGAAGGTCCGCGGCGAGGTCCAGCAGGCTCCAAGATCATTGACTCAGGAAACACTCAGATCAATGCCTCTCTTGCGCAATGCAATGATGGAATGTAAGGGCTGAACCCATTGAATGGATGCTATGTGCTAACCTCAAACTTTAAGCTCTCCGACTTTTTCCCTCAACCACATTCGAAGCTCGAACGGCCCTTGCTGATACAATGCTTCCCTGTGGTGGTGGCGATGATGGTACATGGCCGATTTTCGTGGCCAAGGGTACCTCGGTTCGGGCCAATATCTATGCGCTACACCGCGATCCTAAAGTCTTTGGAGACAACTCCGATGCGTTTGTTCCGGATCGTTGGAAGGTAATTAGTCCTAAATGGTGGGAGTTCATTCCATTCGGTGGGGGAAAGAGGGTTTGTCCGGGTCGCGATAAGGCAACGACAGAGTGCTTGTTTGCCCTCGCCCGCTTTGTACAAGAGTTCGAGTCTCTTCAGAGTACCGAGATAGACGCGACCAAAACTGCCCGGAACGGAATCAGTTGTTGGGTCAAAGCTAAATAGAACCCATCAACCAATGAATGACCTGCCGAGTAGTTGTCAGATATCGCTCAAAGTCGATCGCAGAACAAACTCGAGTCCTGTGGGGCGATATCTACAAACGGCTAATCAGACAGATGCGGTCGGTACTTAGAACCCTTGGCATTTTTAAGCGGGCACTACTTAAGTAACCCTGGCCCCCTGCCAAGTGCTTTTTGCTTCTGGCCTGATCTGTCACTATACCAGAATGTACTATTCACCCTTCTGAGAATACTTTAAAAGTCATTATTCTTCCTCATAATCAGTCATGACATCGCCTCCCAAAGTCCAGTCTAAGCCGCCCCGTAGTCCTGCGCGGGGGGTATCAATAATGCCTGGTTCAGACACTAATGTGTGGTATATTGTCCTTCTTCTCTTCTCTTTTAGAAGGTGTCTTGGCCCAGGCTAAGAAGTCTCAGGCAATGGATGGGCTATCTGGCTGCTACTACACCTACCAGACCTGTGGTGGATCTGGGTTTGGGACAAATGTACGATTGTCCTACTCTGAGGAAACCCCTACCTGAACCATCTCATAGAGAATTCAATCCGCCATCCTGGCTGATCAAAGCGCACAAGGATGCACTGGACGATCTGAGCTACAATCAATACGGACCACCTTCGGTAAGCTCCCAGCTTGCTTTCTGACCGCATCGGTAACATTTGCGCTAGGGTGTACCGAGCCTTGTTCAAGCTTTGGCTAAGTTCTATTCTCCTCTTTACGGGCGGGACCTTGATGCAAGCAAGGAGATCTCCGTCCATAGTGGTGGCACCGAAGCACTGCTGAGCGTTCTAACGGCATTCATTGATCCCGGCGACGAAGTGATTGTGTTGGAGCCAAGTTTCAACTTGTACGACTTTGCCTCGCTACGTTTATAACAGGGTGATAATTCTGAACAGATATGAGCTTCAGCTTCGATCGGTTCAAGCAGCGAGGGTATACGTGCCCTTAGATCCACCGACAAACTATGCTTCAACTAGCACTCACGCAAGGGAGTGGAAGCTTGACATCGCAGAATTGGAGGCTGCCATCACTCCTAAGTCAAAGATGCTTGTACTTAAACCAGCCAAGAAAGGCCTCAGCTAACTTTCGTGTAGATATTGAACACACCGTGATACTTCGTGAAACATTTGAGTCTATAGAGCTAACTTTCGTAGCCACAACCCTTTGGGAAAGGTATTCTCGGATCACGAGCTTCGAGAGATTGGGGGGGTATGCGTCAAACACGATCTACTCATTCTCTCGGATGAGGTATACGAGCATCTACATTACACACGATCGTTTTCTAGAATAGCAACGCTTGCGACCGAGCTCGCACAACGAACCTTGACCGTTGGGTCTGTCGGAAAGAGCTTCAACGCGACAGGCTGGCGTGTAGGTCATGTGATTGGGAGCTCGGACCTGATTCAGCACGTGAAGACCGCCCATCTCATCCTGAGTTATGTGACTTCGGGCCCCGCACAAGCCGCCGCGGCTGTTGGCTACAGCGAAGCTAGAGAGAGGGGATTTTGGGAAGAGAACCGAGAGATGATGAGAACGAAAGTGGATTACCTTTGTCGAAGCTTGAGCGATCTTTCTTTGCCGGTTGGTGATATTTAGGACACGTTGAAGACGATCGAATGCTAATTACCCGATCAAGTTTGTGTATCCTGAAGGAGCGTACTTTGTCTTGGTATGCATCAAAAGCATACAGATTCCGAACACATTCGCTTTCCCGGAAAAAATGTCGGATCGACCAATCGACTGGAAAGTGTGCTACTTTCTTATCCGAGAGCTCGGCCTGGCCGCGATTCCGGGAAGCGGTATGGCTCATCCTCCAACTGAGGACAATTGATCGATTTACTGATGCATTCTAGCATTCTTCTACAGTGGAAAAAACCCTAAAGCTCATGATTTCATCCGACTCGTGGTCTGCAAAACGGATGAGGGTCTTGCGATGGCCAAAGAGCGACTCCAGAGGCTACGGCCGTTCATTTCGCAGACACAGAGCAAGTAGTCCGTAGTCAGTAGAGTCTCTCAATCCAATCCAGAAGCCTAGATGAACGGCCACTGCTCTCTAGCTTGGCAGTCCCTCGTTGCCGACTTGAGGCCTCCCAACCAAGTCAAGAGCGGCCCAGTGTTGTTGCTGGTATGTATGCCGGTTGACCTGAAAGCGCATTAGTGCCTAAGGTAAGTCTCGCGTCATCCGCTTAGTTGCTACTGCGTCCCGTAGGAGCTGCGGGGTTTTGGAAAGGAGGGGGCGATCGGGGAAGGTGTGTCAGTCCTCGGAGGTTGTTTAAGGGGACGGCCCCCCCTCTGTCTGTCTGCCTATCGGTATCCACCCCATTCACATCCCTTGTAGTGTAAGAGCCCAGTAAACACAATGGCACCAGGAGTAATAGATACTCCAGTGGCAGTTGAGAAGCAAACTGTCGGCGGAAAATCACCCGCTGCAGTGGAGACCTCACCTTCGCGTCGCAGTAGCGTACAAGAAGCTCAAATTTCGGTACACGATCCCCAGTATCTTAATGGATGGAGGCTCAATGTGGTCGTCACCGGGTCAGTCCACGCCGGCTCCTCATAGCAGCGAGGCTCATCATCATAACAGAGTATCATGTGGTGTGTTCCTAGCAACACTGGAGGCATCCATCATTGGAACGGCGCTTGTCAATGTTGCCGACGACCTCGCGGGGTTTGTGGATGTCTCTTGGATTATGAACTCTTATTTAGTAGCGTTCACAGGTGTGTCATTATGCTGTAGCAGGAGGGAAGCTGACCAATACGACCAGGTTTTCTTGTTGTCTGGGCTCAATTCAGCCATGTCGCGGGCCGGAAGAACTGTTTAGTCGCTGCGTATGCTCTATTTATCGCATTTTCCGGTGCATGCGCGGGTGCACAAAGTATGAATGCATTGTATTTAATTTGGGTCCCAAACTCTGCTCAGCAAATGCTTACATTGATTTAGAATCATCCTTCGAGCTTTTCAGGGTATGGCAGGGGCAGGTGTTTTCAATATGTCAATGGTGATTCTCGCTGAAGCAGTTCGGCCAGATCAATTTCCGAAATATATCGCGCTACTCACAATAAGTTATATGTTTTCCTATAGTATTGGACCGGTAGTGGGAGGTGCATTAAGCAGTAGGAGTTCATGGCGCTGGATCTTTTGGATCAAGTAAGTTGCTGTTCTGGAGGTAGGAGTAAACTAACCGAGTGGAAAGCATTCCTATTTCTCTCGTTCCAATGCTCCTAATGGCGATCGGCGTTCCGAGTGGATTTCCTAACAACACTGCAGAATCTTCGAAAGCCGGCTTACGCAGATCTCTACAAAAGCTTGATTATATCGGCGCTCTCCTGTTCCTTAGTAGTTGCATACTACTAGTGACTGCGCTCCAGGGGGGCTCAATTTTTTGGAAGTGGGATTCAACTACATCAATCTGTCTACTTGTATTCTCCGGCACTTCAACTGTTTTGTTGACGTTATGGGAGCGATTCATCAGTCTCCATCGAAAGCACATAGTCCCGATCCTGACCTGGAGCTTTTGTACAAGGAAATGCATTGGAGCTCTCAGGTATGGCCCCTTTGCTATGATGATTTAGTATTCCAATTAACAGGATCAGCTCCTTCTGCCTAATCGGCATTCCATTCGTAGGAACCATGATCCTTATCCCAGAACGGTTTCAAATTCTTAATGGCTTTGGTCCCCTCGAGGCTGGAGTGCGCCTTATACCCTTTATAGTGATGCTTCCATTCGGTTCACTAATATCCTCGGTCTTTATTTCTCGTGTGCCCGTAAGGCACGCGTATATTCTTGTTTTTGGGGCCTTGTGCCAGCTCGTGCCGGTTGTCATTTTTGCCACCGAGTCCCTTACGCCAGATTTACTCGGCAATCAGGTACTAGCCCAAATCTATGGCTTCCAGATCATTCTTGGTATAGGATTGGGTATCAATAATGCTATTCTTGGAGCATCGGTACCTCACATGGTGAACGACAGATCACTGATTGGTAAGTATCTTATCTATCTCTCAGGTGTCAAGCATACATCCTATCCTTGCCCTTATCGCACCATAAATACGACTCGTGCCGGCTTGAGCTAACAGTACACAGGTGCTGCAGCTGGCGCAGGGATGCAGTTCCGCTATCTGGGTGGCGCAATGGGTGTCGGGGTCGGAACGGCTTGCTTCAATGCCTATGTCCGCCTACGGCTAGAACGCCTTCTTGGAGATGATGCATCAGCAGCTGTGTTATTGTCTGCTCAATCCATCAACCATCTGCCACTAGAGTCACGCATCCAGATTCAGATGGTATTTGCTGGCGGTTTCCGCCAGCAGTGGCAGGCATTGACCGCATTCATTGTAGCAGAGATCCCAGCCGCCCTAATGATGCTTTGATACCGAACAATAGCTAACCGAAAGTAACTGGGCAGCCTAGACTACATGTGACTTTTGGCGCGAAGTTGGTGCTTTTAATCGCCTGATCTATGACTGAGATGATCTGGCACCCGTGGTGACGCTAGGTGGGGGCGGTGTCGGTTTTATTTTGGGATGGTGATTATTTTAGTGCCATCTGCTAGCTAGCTGAAAAAAGTTGGTCTGTTTACTCCGCTTGCGCGTTCTATGCCCAGATGGATTGAGTCACAGTATTGAGTATACCCTTCTCCGCTTGATGATTGACACTGCGCTATACGGAGGCATCGCGAAAGGCAGCGATGGATTCGAGCGATAACGTTGCTCTCACCGCTCTCGTGGTAGGCCTCGCCGCTCTCTTGATCGCGTTTGGGCAGCTTTTGCAGCAAATTTTCGGCACGGCCGACGGATATCGGCGCTGCCAGGACTCGATCATCGGTCCGTGGGCCAAGCGGACCCGTCTCGTGTGGCGATGGTCGCAATTTCGCTTTGAAACCAAATTCACCACGCCGGAGCTGGTCCTGTATGAGGATGAACCCCCCGGTCCGAAGGCCGTGGATCTCGCCGCTGACCGGCTGCCGCGGGAGCTGCAGGAGACGGTGTCCGCGGCCTCCCTCTATGACGACGCGAGTAGCGATATGGTCACCTGGACGCTGTTCCTGCGCCAGCTGTATGCGTTGGAGACGGAGGGGCAATCGCTCCACCATGAGAAGACGTTCGAACCGCTCGACGCATCGGCGTATGCGACACCTCCACCGCCGCACGCGGATTCGGGACCCAACAAGATCGCCATCATCTATCGCGAACGGACCTGGGACCTCATGCCGACGGATGCCATCCGCCCCATGGCCTCCGCGCGACTCGGTGCGATGATCGTTCTCGCGCACAAGCTGGGCATGACCTGGGAGAGCACCCAGCCGAGCGAGGGGTACCTGCGCGCCGATGGCAACGGCCA